>JAYMTF010000263.1:0-41811 GCA_036897485.1 Pelargonium nanum
ATTGAAAATAAGACAGAAAAGAAGCCTCTTAAAAATCCGTGTTTTGAATGACTTCTCTATATAGGATAAAAAGTCAACACAAATCACATGAAAACATGCCTTTCCTTTTTGTTACAAATGCAGGAACTTCAGAAGTTTGTCAAGATTTGGTGAGCTATTATATGTGTGGTATCAGTAAACTATGTATGATTATAAGTAAGTGTTAGAATTCTGGTTTACTTTAGGAAAAACCTCGTAAGGAAAGGGAAATAAACTTATAAGAATTGCCTAGATATCTTACTGACCGGATAGAATCCATTAATAGGGTATATACTTGCTAGCAAAGTCAAATTTAGACAATGAATTTTAGGAATTAGTCTGGGGCATACCTGTCACTGTTCCAGAAAAAGATTATATATCTTCCTTTTTACGGTAATAAGAATTCTAAGAGATTCTGGATCAGCTTATGCCTTTTTGTTGTGGTGCTGTTAAAAAGTCTAGATATGTTTCTTTTTTTCAGAGATATACACTAGTTTTCCTATTATTTGAAACAAAATACGTTGTTAAAGGATTCACTCCTTAGAACCTTGTAAAATAAAGCAACCGGATTAAGTATAAAACCCTAAAGAGAGCGCTTTTTATAGATACAATTCAACACCGTGGGGGATACCTCTTGTGCCACCTCTTATACAAGTTCGGGGTTATTCTTGGCCAGCAGATTGCTTTAGTATCCTACTATTATACGGGTATACTCAAATAATGACTAAAGTTTTAAAAATTACGAACTTTCTAGAGATCTTTTTAGGAGCTTGGTTGTAGCCTCGAAACCAAATGTTGTTACATATTTAAAAGCAACCTACTGGAACTTCCCTCTATAAAGTAAAGGTCTAGAAATACTGTATATAAACACTAAAAGCACTAAAAAATGGCTAAGTTTTAATGTCTTGTAAATGCATTAAGAACTTCTAAGCTGCGAAAAGGTTCAACTAAGGCTTTCATAAATAAATCTGATCCTACTAAATTTAATGAGAAGGTATATAATACTAACATTTGATTTACTGGGGCGGGGTCTTTTCACGTGAAATTAGTCTAAAGGTGAATACTAAAAATGCGGTCTAAGTGCTTTTGTTATATGAGTAACAATTCAAAGAAGGAACCCTTTTTCTTTTAAGAATCGAACATGGGGTGCTTAACTCTTCCTAATGGAGTCCTATTAATCTGGGATTACAAGAATTGGTGGCTATGTAAAGAACTCATATGTTATTCCCTTTAACAGGGTTCTAGAAAACTTAAGCTTTCCCACTAATATATAAGGGGTATCGCACTGAGTAAAAAAAAGTATAACCTGTCTTTTCAAGTGAACTTGTCGAGTATTTAATAAAGTAAGTACCTCCTTTTGACTTCTCAAGTTGGGTTTTCCTAAAGAGTATCCGTGTTATACTCTAATATAATAACTTATAAGAGTTCTTGCTAAATAAATATCACCCCGATTTCCCTTATCGGGAAGGTTCTTTTTTCGTGTCCCACCCGTATTTCCTACTTGGTTAGAAGCCTCGTTTACTCGTTTACTCGTTTACTTGTATTCGCATCAACTCGGTACTTTTCTTTTAGGTCTTAATTCTTGGGAATAAATACTTAGAAAGCCTAAAGGAATAGAAGCTCCTAAAAACGATAGGATACAAACTAAGAAGACACGGCCTGAAGGAACTATGTGCTTACTTCCGTTAACAAGATAAATCTTATTGCCTAACAACAAACAGGAAAGACACTCAAGAGAAAAAAGCCTCTTAGTAGAATCCTTAGACTATCTCTTAGAAATTGATTAGGGAAAAACTCCGGTTTACAACAAGTTCAGTGTCGATCAAACGGGAAACTATGTCCCTACTTTATACTTTAGTGGTGCAAGAAAAGGAAGTATGCTTTAACTAACATAAGGAAATCCTTATAAACAAAAGCATATAACTTAGACTCCTCTTCCTTATGATCTTCTTTTGAAAAAAAAAATATTGTAGAGTAGAATAGAACTTCCTTTACTTATTACTTAACTGCCTGAAATCCTAGCAAGGAGACTCCTGGCTTTAAGAATCCGGTAAACCGTCTAAATCCAAATAAATATAAGGAAACCCCGGCTAGTAGTGCTTCGTTACTTCCCTGTGATAGAATTCTAATTACAATCCTAGCTTATAAGAAAGTAGATAGATACAGGTAGAAACAAGCTATGAGTAAGAAAGCTACAAAAGAGTAAGGCCCTCAATATGAGAATCACTTAGATAAAGTAATTCTTTTCCTGGCCAATGTCTTAGCCAGTGTTTTTTATTTTCCTGTCACTCTAATATAAGTAAGATATTAAGTGAAATCTTGTATCATAAGTTCTATTAGTTAATTGTCTCCTTTTTCACGTCAAAGCGGCATAGAGAAATCCTAGAACCCATGAGTTCAAATCCCAAGTTCCAGTGAGCTTGAATTCTTGTTGAAGTTCTAGTTTCCCAAAGCAAGTAAGAACCTTGCCCATTCTTATCTTTGTAAGCAGGAAAGATTTCACCAGGAACAAGAAAGAACTAAAATAGAAGACTTTTATTTCCCTTCTCTCAATCCGTCTGGAACCATGTCCATGTTGCTCTTGTTTCATGATGCTCTACCGAGTTTTGTTGTCTTCTAAATTCTTCATATAAGTACTCCTTGTATAAAGGGTACCTCAACAAGAGACATTACTTGAAAAAAGAGTCTACTTATTTAGGCTTTCTACTAGGTTTCGTTAAATAGTAGGAGGCTAACAAAGATAACTAAAGTAAGCTAAAGCATACCTTCTTCTTGTTGCTTGTCTTTGTGTAGCTAACTCTTAATACCTATTCTTATTCTAACTACTCTTTTAATCTATCCGATACCCTGTAACTCACTAGGAGAGAGGGCGAGTGCTCTCTCCGATCTGTTTCCTCACTTCCTTACCTAACCTTTCTTACACATCCTTAAGTACCTAACAAACCCCTTATTTCTTAATTTCATTATCTTTCTAACCTGGAAAAGGAAAGTTTGTCTTGTGACTTTCAAAGCTTTGTCAAACTAAGACCTATTTCTAGTATTTTAGCTTAGTCTTACTAGGATTCTTAGGAGCCTTTAAATTCCTTGTCTTATAACCTGTACTACTTATTCTATTAGTATTCTTGTAGTTATTAGCTAATAGAGTTAAGTACATTAAGGTGTATCTCTTGCCCTCTGTAGTTACTAATATAAGGAGGTTGGAACCCTAATAGTACAAAGGTAAATGACTCTTCCTGACTGCAGTGGAGGCAAGTGCTAACTTGTAGTATATGGATAGTCAACCTTACACTATAGAACACCAACTTCTTACTGACTTACTTCTTTTTAAGAGCTTTCACTTTCTTAGTCTGTATCCTACCTTTCTTCTTCTTATGAGGTTTACCTAAACTTTTATTATGAGCTTTACTTGCACTCTGTATCTCTATCTTACTCTCTTGATACTCGTACCCGAAGCCTTTTAATTGGAAACAGAGGAATACAAATAAGAAGGCTTTTACCTAAATTTACATTTAAAGTAAATAAAACTTTCCAAAAAACTTAAAGAAAAAGGAATACAGATACACATTCGAAAAAGGAGCTGAGGTTTATATAAATTATTTCCCATTTATTGTGAGTTTGGGTGCCCCAGAAAAGGGGATGGGTTATACCGAGGGCTTTTAGAGTCAATATTCCTCTACTTTTAAATTCTTACTTTTTTCGAAGGTTTACAGAACATTTAAGGGACTCCGGCAGGAAAGCAAATTCAACGGGTCACTACCCTTAGCTGTGTTAGATGTTCTAAAGGATTTCAATTACAGAAGCTGACTTCTTAAAAAAATAGGATTACAGATTCTTAGCTTAGCCTTTTTATTTTAGAGAATCTCCTATGAAACCCCTAAAAACTCTGAATTCTTATTAAACTAACAATGGGGAATAACCTCCTTTTGTTTGCTTTGTAGCTATTACTTTAGGAGATTGGAAACTTGCAAACAAGGTAACACGAGAACAAAACCCTTACTTTATTTACTAGAACTTCCCCGTTTTAAATGCTTACCTTATCTTCTAATAGTACTCTTTGTTAAGACTTTCCTTACATTCTGGGCTACCTTATAGCCAACATGTACCTATTACCAGCTTTCATACCTACCTTAATCCTAAAAAAACCCCTTTTCTTACTAATTACTAAAAAACCAAGGGTTCCTACCTGGAGAAACAGATTTGTCAAAAAGCCTATAACAGACCCGTTTAGAGCGCCCTCACTCAAAGGAACTTCCTTTTATTATTATTAGATGCCGACTTTTCTTCCTCAATCAAAAGACTTTATCAATAAAGACTAACAAAAAAAATTAAGGAATAAACCAAACAATGCGAAAGTTATTACCTAGAATTTCTTTTATCTTTAGTTTAGATACCCTGTAAGTTATTTTAGAGTCCATACTTCCTGTGTTTTAGAATTCCCGCTTTATTTAAACTTAAGATCCAGAAACAGAAAAACTATCTACTTTAAAATATCTAGCATTAGCCTAAACTCCCTCGAAAAGAAAGGATTCTGCAACAAGCTAAAGCTTGCCTTTCTAAATGAAACCCTTGAAATCCTTACCCAGATATTAACTAAAAAAAGGATACTTAATTTGAAATATTTTAGTGGCAGGCATAGAATCCCGGAATACTCCCCTATACTAAATCCCTTTGAACTCTAAATAAAGGAAAGAAAAACCCCGCTTACTTATGGGCTTATAGGTGCCTATACCCTTTAAACTAGAAATCCTTAAAAAAAGAAGCTTTTAATATAACTTACTTCTTCTTCTGAGCTAGACCTGTAGCTTTCTACAAACCTGTATTCCCTATCTGTATCTTCATAGTCTTCTTAACCTTCATACCTGCAGCATTATCTGTCTTAGTCTTCGGAGCTTGACTTTACTGTCTTTAACGAGAACATTGAGAAACACGTCCTTTTTACTCTAAACTGACTAAGAAAGAGTTATTAGTTAATTCCATTAACTACAGGGACGGGAACTAAACAGGAAAGGAAGCTACTTGTTAATGAGTTTTTTTTATTAAGTAAAAAGCTAATAAACATCTGGATAGTGGCTAGCATATGGATCTACATCGATGATGAGTGGTTCCGCCTATTACCTTTAATTTAGTTCAATTGTCTATTGACTTCATTGAAAGTAGCGATCCCTAATAGAGAGACATTTACAGAAATGATATTGTAGTGGAGGATTTCGGATAGATACCAGGTACTTCGATACCAAAGTATTTTCTAGCTAAGCATAAAGGACTTGGACATCTAATCATACACAAAGTTATAAATATATAGAAATAAAAAGGGGTTTAATAAAGCGACTTATAGAAAATTTACTGGTCAAATGGCACTAATCCTACTCAATTCGAAAAATTTGTATATTTCTTGTAATTCATTAAAATCTCATTAATATCCTTAAAAAGAGTTAGAATTAGTACTACGGGACAACAAAATTTACTATTTAGTTTGAATTTGTTTACTATAATTATATAAAACTTTCATGTCCACACGAAATGAAGAAATAGAAGGACTTATAGCTTGACTTGTAAACGAGTAGCTTTTCGAGGGCGTAGAGACATATTAGGTCTACTTTCCTTTTTATGGAGAGTAGGAGTTTCTATAGTAAGAGACAGGGGATTCCTATACTAGTTCTACAGTTCTGTCATGCCCAGGCTATAATATGTAAAGTATTCAGTTACTGAATTCCCTAGTTCAGCCTACTTTGTAAAAAGCTGAATCAAAGGTATCCTTATTTCATGCAATAACTCTATCAGTCAATTCCATTTCTATTCTTTAATAGGGGAGCCGCAAAAAAGCGAGCAGTTATGTTTTATGGAGTACAGTCAAGTGTACAGTTTGTAAAGTATATCGAAGTGGTAAAGCAAGGGATTCGCTTGACCGTGATGTATGGGTTCGACTCCCATTTCCTCCTCACTTTGTTCAGAGCTATTCTTAGTTTCCTCCGGTTTCCTCTTTCTTATTCTTTTACTGTTTTTCTTTTCTTACTCGAGTGGTAAAGCACCGGTTCATGGAACCAGCATCCAAGGGTTCGAGTCGAGTCAGTGCTGGTAATCTGGTTTCTATAAAGCCTTAAGAGATGCCCTTTCAAAAAGCAGAGGAAGAATGTCCTTTAGAGGGGGTTCTAGAGTCTTTGTAATTACAAGTTTGTACGAGAATTGATATGGAGGAAGTCAACGAGGTCCTATTCCTAAAGTCAAGGCAGAATCAAAAGAGGGAGCTTCCTTTGCATGCCGATATAAAAAACCGGTGTCTTGCCCCTTGGTTATACTCCAGAAAACCTAACAACAGTTTCCTTTGAGGGCAGTCGCCCAGGGTAAGCAAAAGCAACTCATTTCTATATTAGCTAGTCAACCTTTCTTTATTCACAAGCAAGGAAATACTCCGTTTCAGGTAACTCCAAATTGAACTGAACAAAATGCTTGAATTTACTACTTTCCAGACGTAATTGTAAACTGTATAAATTCTTTTCCACATGAAGACAGAGGTTAGCTGTGGTAGAAAGATCTCTCAAAGAATTAGGATAGTAGATTCTGATCTTTTCGGTAAAAAGCCGTCCAAACGAAATCACTACGGTAAACAAAAAATATTGGGAGGCAATACTAAGGTAGGAATGCCACCCTTTAAAATAGTAACAAAGAGTAGAAAAGTAGGTTATTTTCGAAATGCAGGAATACGGCTATTTCATTTATTTAGGGCAAGCCTGACCTTTGTTGGCTTAGCACTATGGAGATGTTGTATGTTAGCGGTAAGAATAGATTTAAAGGCTTTATAAAGGGTAAAGAATCAACGAATATACAAAAAGGAGCTCTTTTGCAAAAGTATCCGGTATAAAAGACACCTTTTCTTGAAAAAAATCTCTTTTCTTTTAGAGGGAGCTTTGACCTGACTTGAACTAACGGCATTCGCGTTGAAGACATGCTGTTATAACCACAAGTTTTTAGTTATAGATTAACTACTCCTCAGTAGTACTTAAGTTGTAACTTGGTCTAATAAGAAACTTATAGTAAAGTAATTTTTTTATTATAAGGAGGATCTAAATTTCTATTTCAATTAGGTTTCTATGTCCCACGCTAAAAGGCAGAGTTACAGAGATATTAAATAAAAAAAAGGGCACCCACGCATATCTTCACTTTCTCAGCGTTATTTAAGGGTATTCGTAAGTTTAAGGAAATATAATTATCAAAAGAGTTTCAGTTGAGAGGTACCCGATACCTAATCCCAAACTAAAGAAAAGCTTTCTTTCAATAGCAGAGTATCCTTAAGCATTTTTGGATTCGGGGTCAGTCTTCTTTTATGGAATTCTTTTAGAATGGAAAATTCAAGTCTAAGATGGAATAGTCATTCGTTCCTATTGGATATTGAAACGGAGGCTTCTATCTATTTATTACGGTGTAATATTAAGTTTCTGGTCAAAGTAGCTAGAAACTCCAGGATTTCTTCTTTTTAAAAGCACTCTTTTTGATTGTAAGTAAGCAGTTAGGAAGGTATACCTATCTGTTCTGTATGGGTGGAAAGATCCTTTTGTTTAGTCTATAATACTTTAATTTGTAAATTTTGTTTCGTTGAAAAATGCTCTTATAGAAAGTAAAACTACTTGCTATGACCTGCTGGGTTACCCCGAATCTGAGTTACCTTTTAACAAAAGAGTTATACAATCAACTAACTATATAAACAGGTTAACTACCCAGGCAAAACCTCGCATTGAGCAAAGGCTATAACTGATAGCTCGAGAGGAGAGCAGATTAGAGCATACTGAAACACGAGCGTGACCCAGAAGTTGGATATGATATATGAGGTTTAATAAAGAGAAGGATTAGCAAAATCTACTATACTTCTGCTAGCGGATCCTTGCTAATCTAGTTACATAGCAAATACTGTTCTATAACTATACATGCTTACTCACACTCACAGAGTAAATCTTGATAAGGAGCCCCTCCGTTAGACTGCTATTTCAATATGATATCACTTGAGAATCAAAGCCAAAGAAAGTGGATGAAGTAAGATGATTCTCAAGACTGACACTTACCAATTGTTTGTTTAAACTAGCTCAAACTATGACTGTTTAAAGAATGTAGGGGTTCGAAAACAAGAGAATTAAATCAATAACGGGTTGCTATGTATTATTGCCTAGCTGTCTGTCAGAATACTAATTCAGCCAAGAAAATATCTTCTATAGGTTCTTATATTAATCTATAAATAGAGATCTTACTTTAATTATTTATTACAAATTTCTTTATCCTTAGACCCTTTTTTAATTGAACGGAGCATTGCCTATAATTAGAAAAACCTCACTTGTATACTAAAAAACGAACTGAAATGTTTATAGATCTGAACAAAGTGAAGAGTAAGACTTACCTTGATTGGTAGGGTAATAATAATAATTCATTTCTTATAAAAACTTCTTTCTTAAGGACACCCATAAAGTTTACCAAACAGTAACATTATAGAATCCTACTCTATTTTAACTTGCTTCTTTTGGACTTCATAAGGATTTCTTTTCCAAGTAAAACAATATAGAACTTGCTGCCCTTATTCAAATACCTACTTATACATCCGTATTTATTCCTATCTGATATGGGCTCCTTGTACTCCCTCACTAATTGCTAGTCTTACTTACCACAGTAAAAAAGTTACTAGTATAGAGATTGTAACATAAGAACTAGAACTCCCGAGCATTCTAATAGGTATCCAGTAATCCGGTTGGCACCCAATTCATTAATTGGATAAAAGCTAATCAAGTCAGGAATCCATCTCATGCTCTAATTTGTATCGATCAGCAAGAATAAAATCTAAATTCCTAGGAAGAGATGAAGCGCACTACGTACTATTTGAACTAACTACGTCTGGAAAAAGGCTCCTACTTTTGTAACCTGGAACTGGTAGGAAGTGTCAACTATAAATATCTATTATATAGAATCACAGAACTTTAAAACTACTCTTATAATTTACCAGCTCTACGAGGGGCTACTTCTTAACAGGAATATTCGATAACAAACGCGAAAGCACTAGCAGAATGAGTTCAAAATGGGAACTGGAAACAGGATCCCTAAAGCTTTACAACATACACGAGACTGAGGAGAAGAGTATCGGTTTTACTAAATTGTATTCTTACTTCTATAAATTCGCAATTTAAAGTATGTTTAGTAAGAGCACTTGAACCAATGTCAGTTTGTCTGTTTTTACACTGCTTTGCCACTTCCTTTTTTTTACATCGACTAGATTTCGAACCCGTGACACAAATCCAAGGGATGCCCTTACATTGAATACCTATAAAAAGCAATAGAAAAACCTGGGATATAAATAAAGCTGAGTTCCTATCATGTGAATCGGTTTTGCCAGTTCAATGCGGACCTTCCAAGCGAATATTCAAAGCAGCGTAGTATATACTTGCATTTCATAAAATAACACTATTACCTATTTTCTTACGAGTTATGCTATAATCCCAGATTCTTCATTTTTATGACAGATCTCATCAAACTTGTCGTAAAACCGCTTCGCAGGAATAGGTTTCAGTGCGTGCTTGTTACTTTAATTTTTTATAGTGAAGGAATCAACTTTGCCTTTCCCCTATACATCTACGGGCAACAATAGGTATAAGTGTGTATTTGAAGGGGTTTTTAAATCTAATTTTGATATTAGTGTTACATATATATAATATACTTCGAAATAAATGAGCTCCCTCTTCATATAGAAAGGCTAGGACAACCATCTGGACAATATGATATATGAGTAAATGATAAATTTTAGTCTTCTTGTTTTAATTCTTAGTGCTATCTAATAGACTATAGTAGAGTCGCCAAGTAATCTAACGTTCTATATATAGATATCCCCGTATATTACTCGCGTATCTATTATCTGGTATCTGGAATGCACCTTAATCTTTGTCCAACCAAACAAAACTTATTGCATTAGAGTCTTTTTATGAAAAGTTTAGTTATACATAATAAAAAAGTAAGGAGTATACTATAGCAAGAAAAATACCAATCAGTACGTATTTAAGGTATCCTCTAGCGAAAATTTATACCAGCAGCTCTCAATTTCTTAAAACTTCTCAAACAGAGATGAGCTCATTCAGGACATTTTCTGTGTTCTTATGCTTATAAATCCAGATTATGAGACTTAGATAAGGGGTTTTAGTAGCTCGAACAAAAAAGAAGTAAGCTAAAGAGGGATCCTTATACTAATCGAACAGGAATATAGGGGTAGAGACAAAGGCTTACAGAGAGAGAGGTTAAGGCCGGGGCTTACTAGGGCCTGTCTTTTATACGTGGTACCCTTTCAATCTATTAAATAAATGTAGTTTTTGTTCTAAATAGACTGCAAATTGAGTACTTTCAAAAGCTTGATTATCAATAGGATAGACCCTAAATTAAGAATCTTTCCTAGCATTTCCTAGTAGAACAACTTAAGAATATTGCTACTTGCGGATACTCAAGTCGAGTTGTGTCCTCGATTGATAAGGATAAGTTAGGAATAGGGAATACAAAAAACTAAAGGTTCCCGTAGTAAAAGTACTATAAAAAGGGTAACTGCCTGTCATTAATTCTTTGTAATATTACTAGAAAAAAGAAGGTATTTGCTAAACATTTAGTATTGTAAACTTCATCTAAAATATAGCTTCACTTAATAGGTTTGCTTTAGCTTAAAAAACCTGCTTATTGAAGTTCTTTTTTGGAATTCAATCATATAAATAGTTATGTACAATATGAAGAGTAATTTACTACAGTTCTTAATTCCTTAAGAGTTCTTGCTTAGGTTATAGTTAATACTCTCTACTATTATGTCTTTACTCAGGTTTTTTGTCTTAAAATGTACTCATTATCGAGGAATCCAGGAAGCAGTTAGTGATGCCTACTAAAACGGAATTAGATATAGGCTGCTTTAGCAGTTTCATATAGAGGAATGGCTTTAATACGTATTTGATAATATAGTATACTTTAACTAGATTTGCTTTCATAAATAAGGAAAAGAGATCTAATATACCGACCTTTTTTAAAATGGGGCTTAGTCTCTTACTTGTTTTAAGTAGGAAGCTTACTCAATAAAGAGGGTAGTTAGCTCAAACAAGTTTGTCTTAATAATGAAAGTCTAGCTCCGTAACTTTGTTTTAGAGTCTTAGTTAAGTAAATTAAGGAATATTTTGAGCGGTTTTAGACAACTCTTTACAAGTTTATGGGTTAACTAAGCCCTTACATGGTAGGTAATTTAAATACTTGCTTAAAGGGGGGGTTCTCTATTTCAAAAATTTTGACTTAAAACCCGTGAACTGGTAAGTTTCTTTAGAGTTCGCAGTAGAGCATAATTAAGGAGTATTCCGGAAAATTTATATCAAAAATTGAAAGCGAGTGCTATAAGTATTAAAAGATATTTGACTGGTATAATCCGTAGTTTAAAAAGGACTTAGGATAGTAAGAATAGGTATACAAACTTCGTTCTATTTTGTTGCTTCGAAAGAAATGAGTTCGAGCATTACTAGAAAGATTATAAAAGGACTCTATTAAATACAAGTATGTTAAGAAGGAAACTTATAAGTGTAAACCAATTCATTTACACTTGTTTCATTCGTAAAGTGCAGATTTCTTAAAAGTTAAGGTAGCGAAGTTGTATCTTCCTCGTTTGTTTAAAGTAGTTCTTATTAGATAAGTCGTTAAAGGAAAGCTCGGCCTTACCTCTTTGTTTCAGCCAGCTATTAAGAAGTTTAGAAATAGTAATTGCTTACTTCATATAAGTTATTCTGAAGTTAGTTAGTTATTTCATTAGTAAAGTAAAGGAAATGACTACGTCGAGCCTCTATTAAGTAGAGGAAACTTTTGTTATTAGTATAAGGTGTATTGAATATCTGTCTTCTTTAAACTTTAAGTGTAACTGCTTTTTTCAATTAGATTTTTTAAGTTACCGGAATTCCTAGAATCTAAATTAGGATAATGCCGGGCATTACCATTTACAAAAAAGGAAACGTTTTATATAGAGCTTACAAAAGAAACCATAAATCGAATCCTTTTTCATTGCCTTATAAGTTTTTCTTTTTAACATTTTCCTATAAGACCCCTTCAATTAGAACTTTTGGGAGAGACGCAGTAGCTAGAGATTGATTATACTAACCAGAACCCGGCCCGCTATATTGCCATATTAAGAAAATCCATCCCAGTTTTTTAAAATCCCCTTGGAGTTTACAGAATAAAGCGAGTCTTAAGTAGTGTATGAATCTTAATATTAACTTTAACTAAGTAATCTAGAGACTTATAGACTCCTTGTGTTACGTTGAAGCTACTCTCGAGTTACTAGTGGGCTAAATGATTTAATAATAAATCGCATACAAATACCTAACCGGAACTTCCTTTACTAAGAAATGTATTCGAATAAAGGATAACCTTTTCTTGATGGGATTAGGGTTCAACCCTTTTGTATATGTATAATAGCTTGTTAGATTTAACAAGTAAAAGACCCTTTTTAGAGTTGGATACTTATTTGTAAACAAGAATCCTATATTTACTACCACTCCCCTTTGCTTATATAGAATAGAACATGCTAAAACCTTAACTCTCAAAACCCGGCTTTATCCAAAAATAACCTTGACTTAGATTAGAAAATCTATACTATATTCCCAGAATTACGGGGTTCTTTGTGACTAACTCCGAGAAAGTGCCTCACTTAAACGAATAAAGGGCTTTCCCGATAAGTTGTTAGTTCTTTTTACTAAAGGATTCCTATTTTATTAATGAAATTGTTGAGGTTTTCTGAAGATGTAGACCCTTTCTTCTACAAACAAAATAAATAAGGGTTTGACCCATCAAGACTAATTCATAATTCTAAGTCCAAGCCAAGATCCTGTGCTAGTTAGATTATCTTTATAGTCGTACTCTAATTTCAGTTTTATTAAAGGACTCAGTTTAGCAAAAACCTTATTACAAGAATAAATCCTCTATAATTAGTAAAAATAATCAGAATAGTAATTAATAGAGAGTCCTAAATAAATTTACCTGAATCAAGTCCTAGCTTGAAAATGAAAATGGGAGCTCCCCTATAGTTAAGCCTAATTAATACTTATCCTATATATTATGTACCAGGGTTCCTTGTTTAAGAGATTTTGTGTTACTTATAAGTCAGGAAAGCTGTTATTTTGTAACAAGTTAGGGAATCCAGGGTTTGTAAGTTATAGGATTAGAGTATATTTGTTATACTTTACTTTTACTTTACTAAAGAGTCTCAAAAGCTACTTGGACAAAAAATTCTTTTAAAAGCCAAATTATAAATTCCCTAGGTTAGGTATTTCTTTTAGGAATTCAGGAAAGACTTATTAGAGGTATTTTAAAGATTATAGTTACTTAAATAGGGTTGAGATGAGAGAAACCCGCTTTCTAGTATAAGGAGTCGTTTCTACCAAGATACGTTGGAAATTTAGAATGTTAGACAAAGTTCATATTATT
This sequence comes from Pelargonium nanum, assembly GCA_036897485.1. Lineage (NCBI taxonomy): Eukaryota > Viridiplantae > Streptophyta > Magnoliopsida > Geraniales > Geraniaceae > Pelargonium > Pelargonium nanum. Next base: position 13,474 of record JAYMTF010000263.1, read on the forward strand.
CAAGTCCCCTTTATTCTAATGCCTGCTACTTTTTAGTTTTATACTCACCTTATTCCAAGTTCTCCTATTTAAATGGAAACAAGTTGAAGCTATATATTAGAGTAAAAAGACATATCCTGCATTAGGGGCTCTTCCTTTTCTTCTGCCGGGTTTGCCATGAAAATAGGGACTTTAAGAGATAAATCTTACTTGATATCCTCGTTTTCTTACTTTCCTACGGGATTTCATGCCTTAAATGTATAAAGAAATATACAAAATTCCTTTTATAAAAGAAACCCAAGGAAATTGCCTATACTTTTTAGACAATGCACCCACTCTTTACGAATTAAGAAGCCGGAATTTATAGTTTTTATGTTCTCTTATTAAACATATGATCCCGAAAAACCTTATGTATATATAGCTTTTATGAGGGCCTTTTCCTAATCGTTTCGGGAATCTCGAATAAGCATTACTTTTAGGTTTATTTGTAATATGTAATTAGGAAATTGCTTCTAAAAGGGACCTTACCGACAATGAAATTTCTAAAATAAATAAGACAAAGAATACAAAAATAAGGTTCCAAATCACGTATATAGAATAAAGACTTTTTAGTGTAATCTAAGTAATTGAGCTCTCTTCTAAAAGGTACAAACCTTACTTTAACGGTTTATCTTAGTAAATCAAGACGTAACATAATCAGAATTCAAGGGTTCGACTGACACCAATTATAGACAAGTCAATTGAGCAACTACTCAAGTCTTTGCCTTATTGAGACACTCTCATTTCTGTTATGCCGTGGAATGCATCTATCTCAAGTGATGGATTTGTATTTAGTCTTTGCTGTGAATCTGGTTCAAAGAGAAAGCCCTCCTCCTCACTTTGTTCAGAGCCAATCTAAAGCTTACTTTAAACAAGTAACAAGACTAACTAGTCAATCCCAAAGAAGCTTATAGGCAAGCGTTAGCTTGGTCAGTGAATTAAAGCATACCCTTAAAGAAAGGTAAAGCTCTGAAGAAAGCGGATATAGTATGGGGTAAGAAAGTTAAGAAGTAGGTTAAGTTCTATACTTTTGTTTATGGGTATCCCAGGCAAAATAGGTTTATATCATATAGTCCTTGGCTTTTACAGGGATTTACAGGAATCGCTTCTTCTGGTATTTTCCTCAGAGAGGTTACTGCTTAATTAGCAAGGAATTTTACAAGTTAAGTAAGTCTAGTAAAACTGCTCGAGAATTCTATTAAGGGAAAGTGTTTCCAATAGGAACTGAGTGTAGGTTATAAGAAACGGGAGCCCATAAGAAAGGTATTATAATAGCAGCTATCATCAAGAGGCGGAGTCTAGCTAGAGGTATCATGAAGAGTAAAGGGATATGTTCTAAGAAAGCCGTTATAGGTAGAAAAAGAAGGTATGAGTAAGAAACAGGTTTTAGAGTACTGAAGAAAGGCGGGCCTCTAGGTTCCTTTGAGGTTTGCTGTTTCTAGGTTGCCAATTTTGGATAATAATGATAAGGATGTTAGGGAAAACAGGCTTCAATAAGGCTGGTGAGAAAGGTATACAGAGGAAGTACAGGTACAGCTAAGAAGGTAGGTATAGATTGTAAGAATTTTATTAGAGTCCAAGAACCCGGCGAGTACAATTATAAATACACCTGTTACCGCTTTTTATGGGCTCCTTTTGTGCTAACGAATTACATGAATGTATATTCTCCTCAAGATATTAAAATCTAAATTTTATTTTGCACTAGTATTTACGAATCTGGGGATTCCTTAGATCTTTATAAACCTAAAAAAGGTACCTCCCCCTAAGGGAAGGCCCAGCTGCTATAACTCCCTTAGTTGTATCTTTATATAATAGAGTTTACCCGTTTTACTTTATTCAAGACACTCATGCAAGACACTGATGAGAGGCTCAGTATAAACTAGGAAGCTAAAACCTTAAAAAACGCAATAATACTTTTGCTTCTTGTGTGCCTAGAGATTACTACTAATAGATGCATATAACTTAACACTTAAGGTCTTATTTACTTTAAAACCTGAAATACCCAAAGACTAGAACCTAAAAAACAAAGGTACACAAAAAGCCATCTACTGTTTAAGATTTATTTCTTCAGGACTTGTTTATGAGTCTTTGCTGCTAGACGTCTCTTTTATGGGCTAGTATTTGTTGTATTTGTAGTAGGAGTTAGAGGAGAAGAGATAGAGATACTTACCTAACGGGCTTCTTGTTAGGGTTGTTCCCTGTCTTAAGAGGAGTCTAGGAGAATATAGTTTATTTATAGGGTCTAAATTCCTCTCTAGTTATTAAATTATTAATTTCTTAAAACTGAATGAAAAATACCCAGTAGCTTCAAAAAAGAAAAGACTTTACCTTAATTCTACTTTCATTGTTTTACAGATTCATTAGGATTACACTGGAAATTAAGTAGGCAATACAGACTAAAGCAAACAGTGCCTAAATTACTATCTAGAATATCCTTTATCAAAAGTTTATTAGTGTTGGGTTACATTTGAATTTAATACGTTCGATTTCCTTTATTTAAAATTTTATTTGCCTTGTTCAGGAAATTCCTCCTAATATCTAGGGAATGGGGAGTCTAATGGCTACCTTACAGGCTAGAAAAAACTACCGATTTCTTAAGAGTTTTACTTTCCTTGGTACAGATGTAAAGGACAGGAAAGCATTAACAAAATAAGAACTAACTTTAAGTGCATTCCTCTTCTTCCCCGCAGCTTATCGTTAAAGAGCGTAGAAACTTAATAGTGCATACATAAATCCTTATACCTGACTGTAGCGAAGGGAGGGAAATGTTAGGAGTATATTTAGTATATACCATCTTACACTATAGGACACCAACAAAAAAAGACTTTCAAATTGACTTCTTTACTGGAAAATTCATTAGCTTTAGCCCTACTTTCTTTAATTCCTAAAACTTTCTTAAGTTATTTAAATAAAAAACTAACTAAATAGTAAAAATTCCCAGCCTAGCCTTTGAGAATCTCCCCAGGAACAAGGAAAGATTTCCCTACCAAATTCCTAAGATTTCTTTTCCAGAGTTAACTATCTATTAAAAAACAAAACCTGTTCTATGAACATTTCCGTGGGTTAAATCCTGTACGGTACACCCACTCTTTACTAAAACCCTATCTCCGAAACCGGTATCCTTTCAATTCATAAAGCCCTGGAACACAAAAGCAAATAGGGTAACCTCCTTGTAAACAGACCTACTTAATAATAAATTCCAGGATAAAAAGTACCATTAAAAAACCCTTTCAGTAAAATACTTTCCATAAAGCCTATAGATTATGAATACAAACTAAACCAAACAACCCCAAAGTGTATATAAATTATTCCTTTTAGTACCTGTTAGGATAACCTTTAAGGTGTTTGGTACATTTTAAGCTTTTGGAGCCCATTTTCCAGATGTTTAGAATCCCTGTTTTATTAAACTTAAGATACAGAATAGAATTAATATAGGGGTTTAAGCGTCTCTCTTTTCCGAGTAAAAATATCCAATATCACATGAGTAGGTATAATTAGAAAATCCTCTGTACGACCATTTCCATGTGCTAAAACATGAACTACTGTACCTTGTAAGTAAGGTTTTTTTGTTGGTACCTAATGAGGCCTTTATCGTTTGATTTCCTAAATTACTGACAATGACTAATGACCTTGGACTTCACCTTTAACCATCATAGTTTTTAATTCCAAAAAATATTCTATTTACACTTCTCTAGTCACAGTTCCAAATTGGCTAATAAAACCTTTGCCTGGTTGAGAAATTCTTAATCTAACAACCCTTTAAAACTTGAAACACACTGGAGGAGATACCTAATTACATACAAAATTATAAGGAATACTGGGATCTATATTCATTATTCATTCCTTAAAGCTACTAGAAGAACTGTCCATCTAGGGATTTCTTTATCTCCTGAAAAGCCTTTAACACAGACTAGAAAATAGAGAGCAGCTTACCTGTCAATGAACTTACTTCCAGTTTATAGATTACTTACTTTCCTAGAGAGACAGGAAAGCACTAACCAAATAAAAGAGAGGGCACCTTTGAGACTTGAACTCTGTTTAGAATTACTTATCTTTGTACTTTGTCCTAAAAGCGGAACAGGACATGAAAGTCTACTCTCTTTTTGTAAGCCTTCGCCTTGACTTAATCTCTAAAGGAATACTATAATCCCAATTCCCTACGGACTAGAAAAATAGAGAGCAGCTTACCTGTCAACGAACTTACTTGCAGTTTTCCATATTACTTACCTTTCCTACAGATATTGTAAGCAAAAAAGGCACACAAACTCATAAGATTTACTAACAAAGACTTTACACTTGAGCTTTATCCTTCATTCCTAAGCCCTGGAAAAAGCATTTGATTTAAGGTCCCTTTTAATAAGTAAATAAAATGAAGTGTGTCTTATTAGAGTAAAGTCAAGTAAATTCCTACACATATATATATGATTAAAACGGAAATCTTTATATATTCGATAAGTTAAATTCCTTATTTCAAAAAAAAAATATTAAACTTAACCTGTAAATCCAAAGGCTAGGTTTATTTAACTTGGTGAAAGGTTCGGGAAGGTCTTGATCAAAATAAGCTGTAAAAAGGTATTTCAGAATAAGGTGAATAAGAGAGAAAACTAAAAAGCATAAACCGAGCGATTTCCAATTTCAGGTTTTGTAGCTATGAATTCTCGGATTGTTACTAATATTTGTTTAACAGAAGAGTAGAATAGAGTAATCTATTATAAGGAAGGACTGGCGAAAATAGAATCTTGCAAAATCTATAAAGTAAATGAAAAAGATATAGAGTCTTATTCCAGTGTTCGAGAGGGTCTAAGCTAAATCAGAATATCCGAATTAACTAAGGGGATATCCTGTTCTGTGTATTTAGGAGTCCTCCAAAAATAGTTATTAAGTCTATACTTTGAAGTGTCTTAACTTGGAAAAAAGAACCGGAATATCCTTAAAAAGGCGTATCACTTAAGATTTTTAACATTTTTCGTAGTTGAAACATTAAACATAGACTTAACTAAAAGCTTACTTATTATTCCATCTCATAAGGGGGCTTCGTGCAGTTCGTAAGAGGATATATAGGGTATCTCACTTTAGTGTAATGAGTACAGAGAGAGTCTTGTCTTTGTTGCATACCAGATATGTTTTCTTAATGAAGTGAGTTTTTTATTTGGCTTTTTGAAGCTGGACCTGGTTTTAGCAAGTTATACAGTCAAGATGTCTAGCTGTGTTAAATTACATTTATAATTATTATGATCCTCGCTCGGCAAACCTTGTACGTTTTTTGTAAACATTTAGGCGCTTAGCTTGAAAGATTTCCCGGTAAGAAATAAGGATCTTGGTATAAAGAGCGATCTCTTTGTTCTATTGTCCACATGAAAATCTATCAAAGTAACTGAAGTAGAGGCGGAGTTTGATCTTATTAGGTATAACCTCATTTACCAGTATAGGAGCCCCTTTTTGAAAACTAACAAATTATTAAAGTATTGGGTTCCTTAGAATAGAAGATTGAAAGTTTTATTTTTTATTAGAGTAACAATAAACCTTTATTTAAAGTGCTTTAGCAAAAAGAGCAAAAAGTTAGACACTGAAGTACATAGAGTATAGGTTGGTAGGGAAATAAAGGTTTATAGGTATTGTGGTGTAAACGATTCAGCTTACTTATATAGGAATACTTATGTATATCAAAAACAAGAGTGAACTTTCTCTTTAAGGCTAATAGTTCAACTAGGTCTAATGTAAATAAAATGAGTCTTAAGATTTACCCTTCGCTTCTATTTAGCTATGATGTTCAAAGTGGAGTTTCCAGTAAAGTATATTTTTTTGAAATATATCTTGCATTCTCTAGCATCAAAAATGCGAAAAATTCAAGATAACTGTAATCTTACTGAAGACTCGCATGCAAAGGAAACCCTTGTAATTGCCGTAGTAGAGTCTTGTTATATAGTCTCCAGGCAGGGACTGAGCTTAAAACTAGGATCTGAGTAGTTTTTAAGCTATTCCTCTAAAGTTTAGTATATAATACAGAATAAACTTATATAGAATATAGGAGTAAGTATTTGCTTAGTGCCAGAATAGTACTACTTACTTGTTAGTTGGATAGTATTAATAAACCGAAAGAGTAAAAGAAGTGCTAACCCTTATCACAAATTCAATTACCTGAATCTTAAATCTCAAGACTAAGTTATAAACTCATTAAAAATTTATTTGGAAAAGGGTTGTCTACTTTTTTTGTTGAAAGAAGAGGGTGCCCGTTGGATAAAGAATAAAGACTCATATCATATTAAGAAAACCCTCATAATTAGGTAATAAGAAAGGGTGAAATAAAGTTTTACCAAGTTACATGGGGGCTTACTTAGAATATCAGGAACTAAAACTAGACTTTTTTTTATTTTTCTAATTCTAGTTGATAAGTGATTAAAAAAGAGGGGTATCTTTAAATGGAGTTCCTCTAAGAGAAGCCTTCCTTATAAAGACAAAGTTACAACAAATAACAAAATAGGTCAGGACTGATGAGATTACACTTTATAAAGCTCAACCTCAACGATATAAAAAAGACCTTATTCTCGTTGTACTGCGTTTCTACTTTACTTACATAAAAATTGAAAGTCTTATGACAAGAGCTAAACTACAGACTCCTTAATTGCACGGAATTTGTAAAACAGAGATCTTTCCTATAGCTCGAAAATAACAAGGCAGGCTTGAAGAATTAGAGTAACATCGCTTAAAAAGAAACTTAATTGCTCAAGGTATTATTAGGGTATACCCAAGTACTGAATCTTGTTAAACTTAGTAAGTATTTTAAAAGCATAGTATAATAAGGTATAAAAATACAGTATGTGAACCCTTGAAAACTTCTAATATCACGAAATTTAAACCCAAGAAAATCCAGTTCTTAGTAGTAAACTACTATAAACTTAAGTTTGCTTAGATTAGAAGAAATCTCTTTATTTTATAAATGTTCAAGAGATTCTAAACCAACCCCAATAAGTTTAGTTCATTATTACCTAAGGATACTGGGGTAACTCGGAGAGCACCCCTTTGCTTTTACAAAAATAAGCGAGTAAAACGTTCTCTATAACTAAAGAATTTATTTATACGCATTTTCATTAAGAAATTTAATAATTTTAGGGGCCCGGTCACATTCTCTAATTCAGATAAGTTCCTAATATAAATACAATTGCATAGCAGGAAAAAGATATCCTTACTTTGTTTTGCTAGTAGGCTTACGTATAAATTAACGAACCTCTTCCTTAATTAACTAATTCCAGAATTATGACTTCAGCGTCTATACGTACTTGATTCCTTTGAGACATTTGATAGTGAAACCTTTGAAGGATAGAGCTGCTTGGCGAAAAAGAATATAGTAGCAATTCTTCCTCTGAGCACCTACCGTAACTATAGGAGTCAACCCCTTAACATATGTAGTACCTTGGACCTCTTAGAAAAACTAACAGACTTCTATCTCTCTTCATACCTTTTAGAGTTTTATACTACTCTACCTAGCAACGGACCCCTGTAATCAACTAGGGAATCTCCTTATCATGTAGCATAAAAATCAAGGAAACTGAGATTTATTAATCCCTCCGAGATTGAGATATTAAAATAGACTACCGAAAATAAATCTTGCCTGGTAGTATAAAACTCAAAGAATTCCTAGAAAAAATGACGCTTCCTTTTACTGAGGCTTTTCCTAATATCTCGAAAAAGTAGAGTTAAAAGTCCATAGAATAAATAAAAAATACTTCTGTCTACTATAGAGAAATTCTAGAAAAAGAAATGAGTTTATACTCTCAAATCGACGGGAATGGAAACCAGAGAACATTGAAGTGCGAACAGCAGGTGCCTACAACCTCAGGGAAGCGAAGCAACCTTGAGTCTAAAGATGTTTCCTGTCAATAATTTTGTAGTTTCACAAGTTTGGGATTATGCGCTTAGTATCTTTGCGCAAAAGAACAGGGCTCTTAGTACTTCTTTACGACCCCTGGTAAAGTTTAGGAATGAGCCTAGAAATGGGGAATAAATCTCCGTCAATTGACCCACCTTTTTCTCGCTGTTGATACCAGCAAGACTTAAGAGAAAGATTTCAGGTTTGGGATGCATGCTTAAAATACCCATGTGATAAGAGGCTTCAACCAAGCATTTTTGCGTCGCCTTAACGTCGGGAAAAGAGCCCAAGATATCTGCCAGCATTAGGCTTCCCAAGTAATGAAAACGAGAAGCTCCCCAAATGAGAGTTTCTAGCTCCCAAGGTCCCAGTCTCCTTTGTGCCTGTGTTTCAAGTTAGGCAGATGCCAAATTAGCTCAAATGTGCTTAGATTCGTAATCACAAGCAAGCTTGCCTTTCACCTACCCTTTCTAAATTCTTGCAGTTCACAGTTCTAAGAGGTTAAAAGAGGTCCCTTAATCTATTGAATTTCATAGGTTATAGGTCGTACTCCCTCATGTCCGGGGCATCTGACGTTTTACAGATATTTTTGTTTTTCCTTATGAGTGCGTAAGGGACACAATCTCGTAATCAATTAAGTAACACTAAGTTCTAAGTAATTTTGGGAAACGGAATCCCGCTCTACTATTGGTCTAGGTTTTCATTCTCAATCGAAGGGGTACCACTTATAATAAACAAGTGCCCTTAGGACCCCTTTTTTAAAGTGTACTAGTTACCAGTTAACCTAATTAAACTAACGGATAACACAAACAGGTTGAAGATGAAAATGGAAAAAGAGAAGGCCCTTAAGACTAAAGAGGAGACTTAGGCTCTCTTATACCGTTTGTAAATTAGGACTCTCTTGGAATTGTAGCCTATACCTTATATCTGGATCTCATTTATCGGTTATCAAATTATATTTATAGGAGGATGCCTTTAACAGAAGACACTTGATATATAGTAAGTTCCACGTGTTAGACTACCAAAAAAAAGCTGAGAGGGGAACCCTTTTCGTATCATGCAAAAACTTTTGTATATAGGATAGATAATAAATCCTAATTTTACTCTACATTTTCAATTTGTAAAAATCTTCCTTACTCGGGTTTATGAACAAGGGCTTTCCCGATTCTGTCCATAATAAGTAGTAATTAATTCGCTCCAAAAATAACGTGAGATTCAAAGAATTGTAAGATGAGGTTTACCGCAACCCCAAAAGTTCTACATGTAACATATGTTTGAGATATTGTTATAATTGTGAAATGGGGCTATAAACACTTTTAAATTTAAGTCAGAATAGGATCCCATGCTCAAGGACGTGACAGAGGTTTTTATTTAGAGAATTCTTTCTTACTTAATCCTTCTCTGATTCTAAATCTTCTACCTGTCCTAGGAGAAAATAAACCATAAAAGCTATATCTACTACAAAAAAGTAAGATAGTAGCTTAAGTAGCTACCGCGAGAGTTAAAAAGTATTTGTTGGTAAGTATCCACCCTAAACTAAAATATACTCAGTGGAAGTATATCCTGTATAGATGAGGAATTTTTCCTTTTCATTAGGGTCTACCGAGATTAGTATATCAAAAACAGATTTTTTTTGACAAAGCGCTTCTATCCTCAGAAGAAATACTGTCTCATAAAGTTAGTTAAAACTCTAAAAAATTTATAGGAAATAGGCTCCAGAGGCAGGTTAGGCTTTTTATTTAATACTAACCAGGACCGAGAATAAGTTAAATCTACATATATTCTCAAAGACAAGATGACAGAAGTATATACTAATATAAAGCTGTACAAGGAGTAAAGATACGAGTACTTAATTTAGGAGACACAAAAATGGCTTAGATGGAATCGCTTACATTAGTCTAATATGAAAAAAAGTTCAAGTTTTATTCCTCCTTATAAGAACTGCTCTGTCAACTCAAGGAAAAGCTGGTGGGAAATTCTCGTATTTTATATTTAAACCCCTTTTTAGTTAGCTGTACTACTTTTTTAAGAGCTCAAAGGATCTGGACATGACCCCGTTTTCTTGATAAAACTGTAACCTTTTTTACAAAGGAACCGGTTTAAGCCCTTATCAAAGATTTTTAGTTAAAAAGTTACCTGTATATTTAACGGCTTTCACAGACTCCACACTAGACATGTACTTAAGAGAACTGTTTAAAATATAATGAATGGGATATGCTATAGTAAGATTAGAATATTATATTAAAAAAAAGGGCAAATGTATGAGACTTGATGGGGAGTTTGGGGGTCTTATTACATAAAAGGAGGTACTTTTGTAAAGACTACTTCAGTTTATAGAACAAGACACTATACAAATTATATAGTTTATGGCAATACTTTAGAAAAACTTTAGCTTTTACTTTATCTTGAGCTTTCGATTTTCAGAGATAAATTATCATTAAGATATCTTAGCGGTTCGGAAACACCTTGTGAAAACTTGTTAATAATCCATTTTTTGTAGCAGATAATGATATATTATAATATTTTAAAGAGAGATTTAGGAACTTTGCCTGAAAAAGGTCCCGATTAGCATATCTAGGGGTTAAAAACCAGATTTTTATATTCTAAATTTTTAGCAGAACCCCTTATTTATTTATAAATAAGAAATAAAATAAGTTAAAGAAGTACATGTTTTACCTTCAAGAAAGGATTCGGTAATGCAAATACCCTCTCTTTTTTTTCAAAGTAACGTTCACTCAAACTCCTTATAAATTACAAGACATGCTATTTTATAGAGCTAACTCACAGGGCAGCCTGCGTCTGTCCAGATATCTATATATAAGTTATTTCTATTCTGGAAGGAGTACCCACCATTGACTGTACTTTGTTACCTATAATCTATTCATATTTCACAAGTTTCCGTAGAATTCCTGGGTTAGGAGAACTTAGACCTCATAAGTGAACAGACAAATAAATTCTTAGAGAAGTTATATTCTAATTTAAATTACCAATAGAAAAAGGGATTTTATTTAGGTAGATATACCAAAAAGCAACCAGTTAGTTGACGAATACAAATACCTACATTCTGGCTTTATTATTCTATTGTAAGACAAACTAAACATTTTCTATTTCCCGCAAAAGCATCTATATTAGCATTTTGAGATAATCTTAAATTATGTAACTTGAATTTGAGTCCGCATTTTCTGTACCCCTTGAAAATGCTTTTCTTTTAATATGGCTATTAGGAGTTGTAATTTAGTATCAGTAAAAGGGTTGAATAATTTCAAATACAGAAGACCTCATTTTATCCACTAGAGGCTGGCAAGGTAAATACACTAAAAATACTTCATAACTTAAGTTTAATTTCATATGTACAAAGAGGGTTTAAGGCAAACCCAAGCTTTTAAGGGGAAATAGACTACACAACCCAAATCACTGGGTTACAACCCCGAGCAGTAAGTCCTAGCATAAATTCTTATAAAAGGATTGCTCTTTATAGGGTTCCTGGATAGCTTTAAGAAGTAGTACAAAAGGTGCATAAAAAAGAAAAAACTTTAACTAGCAGTAGAAATACAGGATTATTAATAAGAATTTTGCTTTTGCGTGTTTTACAAGATTTATAAACTAGGGCAGCACACCATAAATTCCTCGTCCTAACTTGCTTTGCAGCTCCCTGATTTGATAAGCCGAACGTTGGAATATACTTTGAAAACCTGGTCATCTACCTATCATATCTAATAAACTAAATTCTATTCTAATTCTATACTTACCTTTATTTGTAGTCGTAATTCCAGTGCTCCAATCCTTCACTTTAAGAGTTTTTATTCCGGTATAAACCAAATATTTGTATCCTTTAATAGTTGGACTTTCCTTATTACTTTTAAAGACTCTAATGTAATCCTGCACTTAGAACCTTATGGACTCAAAATTTACAGAAACTGTTTAAGCAAAAGGACTCATTTGACTAACTCATTATTAGCGCTATATTTAGCAACAAACTTTAGGCTATTAGGTCAGACTCCAGTAAATAAACTCCATAATTAGAAAAAACTTTTCTAAAGGTTGCAGTTACGTTAAATCTTCTCCTAGTTTTTCATGCAGTATTTTTGGTTTTTCAGGCTGTACTATAATACTATAACGATAGGCTTTCTATAAATATTCATTATGAAACAGTCTTGTCGAAATTCTTCCTTTCTAACCAATTACCCAGTTCGAGCATTGCACATTCCTTCTTATGAGTATTATCTATTCCCTAAAATTAGGTAGTGAATAAAGATATTTTCGCATACTATAGAGAACTCTCGGGATATACTTGTTTGAGGAGCAGACTCTCTCTTATATTACTCTACGCCCGCCGTCCATTCCTTTCTAAAAAAAGGTTTTCTAGTTACAGCAGAAAAGTCAATACTTATACTTGGAATTCCGAGACTATACTCAAACCCCTTAGTGCCTGCCCTGTGGACATTAGGAACCAAAGTGTGAGAAAGTCTTGAAGCTTCCTTTATTCTGTCGATTCAGTTTCCAATAAGGTATAACATTTGAATTTTAGGATTTGTCATGATTAAAAAACGCGTTTATAGAAAGTATATAAAAAGGGAACCCCTGACTATGTTTTTAGTACCTTCAAAAACCTATCTTAGCGCATTCTCTGCACAGGCCTCCTCGTGAGATTTAGGTTTCCTATAGAATTAACAGTATTTCAAATAAGGATCCTTATTATAGAAGTTTAAGCATACTGAGTTTCTTCCAAAATAAGGTGAATTCCCTGTCCTGTCAAGCAAGAGAAGGAACTAAAAACTCTTTTAGGGTAATACTTTCTATTTCATTTTTGGTTTTTTTCTTTTGCAAAGTATAGACCGACCTAGAAGTTTGCGTATTTAAGCGACTCTTTTTAAGTAAGGTATTTTTAGTTACTAAAATTGGTACGAGTACTTTAGTGCCAAAAAAGCAAAGACTTATTGTTAACTGTTGTTTATATAGATATAACTCTAACTGGGGTCATAGCGCGCAAGGGCCCTTCTATTTCCAAGACTTCTATCCTAAATATACTTGCTTTTCACTAAGATAGACGTAAAAAACCTAAGATATCAATTAATCTGATTTACTGACCACACTAACTCCTAATACCTAAATCATGAACTGATGTAATCCCCCTTTTTAACTATTAGTTTACCTTGATCTTCTAGTATAGAAAGTTGTTTATAGTATTTATGTTTCGCATTGAAAAGTGGATGTTCTAAGCTTAGAAAAAACTAAATGACATAATTAGTGGATCTTATTTATACACTAAAAAAGGATTCGTTTTTATTTAATATAGAATATAGGGAGTAATAAAGAAAAAAGTAAATACCCCCCCCCCAATATATAAAAGCTTATTCATAGAATTAGAGTACTAGCGTCCCTCTATGCCGTTAAATTTTTTATAGTTAAGCATAATCTGGAAAGCTCTCGTATGTAATAGAAAACGTTTTCGAGCCTCAAGCAATACATATACGAAAAATTGTGGAGTAATAGGGGTTAGAACCTTTGGTGTGCCTCTCTTATAACTTGTATAAATAATATACCATATAATAGCTAAAAGCCTTCTCCATATCATACAATTCTTCTAATCCACTACACCGATTACTAAGTACTACATCTATTCGAGAAAGTATGTACTGCTGCTAAAAGGGGTACCTTTGGAAAATAAGGAATAGCTCAATTTACAAAGGGTTTTACTGGTTACTGTAATTTTTAATATAAAAGTAGGAACTTGAATCAATAAAATTACCCCAAAAATGTGGATATGGTACACTAAATACTAAAAACGAATTAAAACCCCGAAGCTGGTATAGTAGCTCTAACCCTAAACAATAAGATCTTTGTTGTAATTACTCGTTAAATAAAAAGGGATTTAATAAAGAGTAACTCATTGCTATGCATACTGGAAAGAGTCTTTTATCATGGGTTTGGTCTGGAAAAGCCTGTTTCGCGGAAGTCACCGATTCTCCAATGAGTTTTTAATATAGGTATGTAAAATTTATACTAAATTCTCGGTCATAGTACTTACATATATCTTTTTTTCAAAGTAATGGGAACTTGTACTATTTCCATAAGTAGGGGAATGTAATTCCAGGCAGAAGGTAAGAGATTTCTATTGTTTACATTGTTTACTTAATCTCTTGTACTTCTTGTAGTACCCTACACAGCTAGGTTTGAACATTCTGTTTGATTCCTTATAATTATAAAATGAAATGAATTCCTTTTCACTTTCATTAAAATTAGCCTTATAACTTCATATTTCGTACTTTTTAGGGAACTCACACTTAAGCTTTGCTCCTTTTCTTTTTATTCTGGGGAAGAAAGTGTATAATACAACAGGGATGCCTCTCTTTTTAAGTTTTTTAACCCCTCTCAAGTAAAGATGTATACTAAATCTAATTATATATGCCTCTGCGCCCCTTGACAACCCTTCTCAGCTATGCAAATTTAAGATACTAAGTCAGCAGTTTTTTTAGTTTATAAGGAACTCTTATATGACCCATCTATTAATCTTTATTCATTTAATTTACTCTTTTTTCTATTTGATATCTATTTATTCACAAGTTTTCGTCCTAGAACCCGAACCTACCTAAACTATACTAAGTTTGTTGCTACTTCAACTGGAGTTTTTGTAGAAAAAGCTAACCCCTATTCTGGTTGTTTTAAGGTTTTTACTGTTCTCTTGGCTTGCTAAGATTCTCTATATTATCTTGTTTACTGTTCTAATTCTATATCTTAATGTCGTTTATATAAATCTAGCTATAGTATCTCTTGAAAATGAAAGATTCTCTCTTTCATTTCTTATTAGCCTTTGTTAAAATGCCCCGATATATAGGTTATTACTGGCTATATTTACACTCCTATACAGTATTTAGGGCTCATTAACACAGAGATTCCTTTCATTATAATTCACACCCCAAGTTCACTTGGATAGCTGTATGAAAAAAGAGTGTTCCATAATTTAGTCCATAGCTCTTGGAACCTTAGGACTATGATACTTACTCGTAGTTAGGAAATTTTCTTATGTATTTCACTTTTGGTTATTGACCTATTTATAACAGCTCTGACATGCCTTGCAATTGGCAGGATCCTTGAAGTCAAAGGAACTAGGAAGCACATATCCATCTGGGCTACTTGAGCTTTTAACTGGAGTCTCTCCCCATTTTACATTTTATAATAGAACTGCAATTAATTTTACCTAGTAAGGTAGCGCCCTAAGACTTCACTCAGGAACACCATCCTCCTTTATACAACGTAGGACCTAATCTAGCTTAGAGAGAACGCCCAAAGTATTCCAACTAAAGAGAGTATACAATTAAAAATTCTTAAAAGAGCCCGAGTAAAGGATCCCTTTTACATACCTCGTCCTAACCTAAATACGAAAAATTAGAAATATACCTAGTAACCTCAATAGAATCCTGTTGTGTAACAATCCTGTGTTAATTGCAAATAGCTAGAAAGGGAAACCTATTCCATAGTTTTTGTACTTATTCTAAGCGTATAACGAAAACACAGTTTATATTATACTATAGCAATTATGACATAAAAAAATATTATATGTTAGCTACTTCCTGTTAAATTATGTCTATCAGCTGTCATCTATTCTACTTTCTTCCACCCTAAAATTCGGTTTCTCAGCTATAACATTCACGAGTTTTCATCGGCCAGGTCTTACCAACGAAAGACTTATATATTACCATCCAAACAAAGTAAAAAGCAGTAAAACAAAAAAACTTTGAATGTCTATGTAAAAAGGGATGCTTTGCCACTCGGTTATACTTTTGAACTAAAGTTCATAATAGTACCTAGTAGCATACAAAAAAGTGCTGATATCTTACAGGAGTCGCAGAGTTTTTGATCCTAGCTCAATTTGAACTAGTAGTTCGCTGGAATACAAGATAGCAAGGAAATAAAAGTCTGAATATGGAACTCCTAAAAGAGATTATTCCCCTTTAGTGGCTCACTAAACTTTAGTTGTAAGGGCTTTTTAATATTTTCCTTCCTTCTTTTTTACTAATACAAGTTTTTTTTATATTTATAAAAGGGTATAACATCTATGATATTTATTCTCATTTTCTCTTCAAAGGAATAGCAAACACTTTTATCAGTGGGCTTGAACCTTTGGGCACGGGGCCTTGACCTTGGAACTTTAAGCTTTGGCATCTGGAAAAGGACTCTTCACTTTACCATAAATGGAGTATTAGATCGTACCCACTGTGGCTATAGCCTATACAGAGACAAAATACTTCCTATTATCATAAAACTGTAGAGCGAATCTGATCTAATTTAAGAAAAAAGCTTAGTGATTTAGTGAGGGAGAAAAAAGAGTTTTTGTTTTACGGAATCCTCATTCTAAAACTTTTAATGTTTAACTCAAAGATTGTCAAATCCTAATATTCGACTGGCTGTGTATTATTCCTTTTAGTCTTTATAGATGTTGTTTTTTGTATTGCTTGTAAGAATGTCTGAAGGACTTACTTTAATTTAGCGGAATCCTTTATACCACGCATTGAGATCAAGAAAAGGCTTGACAAATTTATTAAAAAGTACTAACACTAGTATAGGT
Organism: Pelargonium nanum; assembly: GCA_036897485.1. Classification (NCBI taxonomy): domain Eukaryota; kingdom Viridiplantae; phylum Streptophyta; class Magnoliopsida; order Geraniales; family Geraniaceae; genus Pelargonium; species Pelargonium nanum. The sequence goes on from JAYMTF010000263.1 coordinate 29,925, forward strand.
TTTTATAAACTTACAAAGTCTCATATATTTAGATTTCTAATAAAGCTTCAAGCGTTCCCTACTTGGGGTATATGGAGAGGCTTTGCTTCCTAATTAACTAACTATTTTGCGTACCTCATGGGGTTTAAACTTGGTCTTTTCCTTTTTTAGCTAAAATGGCTTAGGTCCAAGAACATTTCTACTTAGTAATTCATTCCTCTTAAAATATTGCCTTATTCTAAGCACAACTATAAATAAAGGCATACTTCGTTTCACACAAGAAGTAAATAAACTGAACTTAAACGAGAAATAACATAAAATTGAATCTTAATTGCAGCTTATATTATATTATATGTGTGAGTTAACCTCACTGTCGATTTCTACTAGAAGAGAACACAGTCTATAAACTAAATAAGTTTTTCTACAATTAAAAGTTCAATTTTAGCTCTTGCCAATACGAGAAGGGTCTAGGACATATAAATTATAAATATCATTAAACTCTGTTTTTAAACCCAGTTATTATCCATCCCTTATCAAAGCAAAAACTTTCTAGTTCTAGCTTGTTTTATTAGGTTATACTACTGTCATATAAAGAGGCTTTTACAAGAAAACCTTATCTTTCGAGATTTCATTATCTGCTAGGAATAAATGTCTATATAAAGTTTATACTAGAGTCAAGTTAAAGAGATTTCCCACAGCTCGACAAGTTGTTTGAGTATCATGGTGAAAAATAAAAGAATTGAAGAAGTAGCATCCCTTAGTTAACGTACAGCTAAACTAAAACTCAGTATATTTTCACATAATATTATTAAAAGTATCTTAATACTGGAGTAAAAAAGTGCAATGTTGCTAATTAAAAATCTTAAATCTAGTCAGGAATAAACTTTCACTTATTATCTACCAAGCCCTAGTCTATCAATTTCATATTGTGTCGTTTAGACTTACATGTAGGATAAATAACACTAATTCTAGAAATTTTTAGTAAGATTTTCTCTCTAGTTTGAAGGGAGGAAGCCCAAAAGGCGCTGAAAAAAGGTAAATAAAGAAAGGTTTTAATGTCAAAAATAGGAAGCGCTCCTAAAAAAATTAGAATGAGTAATAAATTACTAGTAAAATACTAATAACTAATAAAAAGCATAAAAGTCTTTAAAGTTACTCCAAAACTAGTTAGTTTTAGTCTGTCAGGATTGGAAAAAATCAATAAATTACAATATTCTCACGGGCCTCTCCTCATTGAAGAAAAAAAGCAAGGTACTAAATTTAGTTTATTAAGTTTACAAAAGATGAGATCAATCGTGTTAGCCCCTTTTCGAGGGTACTCAAATTACAGGATATTCCATGTTAGAAGCCCGGTATTAAGTCAAGGAGGATAAGTCCTTTTATAAAACAGGGCTCTTCTACCAAAAAAGAAGGGGACCTTGGAGCATAGGCGGGGCTTCCTTGGGGTATCTAAAAAAAGAGAGTTAATAGCGCAGCTGAAATAAAATAACAAAAGTGTAGGCTTATATAGGGTAGGGCCCCAGTAAAAGTAGTATTTACTCTCCCTCAAGGTATCGAAGTACAGGAAATCATTATAGTTATCTACCTGAGTGGCTTTTTATTAAAAAATTTTTTCAGTATTCATTCTTTTCAGTAAATTTGTATATAAGACAGTACGAGCATTTTCTACTATTCGTACATAGAAGCGGGGAGTAAATGCAAATCTGAAACCGGTAGGTTATGGAGTAATCTAAATCTTTGTTCTATGCCCCGGAAAACCCATAATTTTTAGATTAATGTAATTATAGTCTAAGGGATTCCCACTTGGGTACAAGAAAGTTATCCCATGAAGGTTAAGGATTCTTATTACGCCGCCTTATTTGTGAAATTTATGCATAACAAGGTTTCCTGAGACTGGCTTAGTATAAATAGGGCTCTTAACTTTCCTTAGAAGGTGGTTAAATATATAAGGATGAGAATTGAAATTTCTTGGCTAAAACGGCGTTCTTTTTATTTTTAAATTAAAAGGAGGAAGTCATTAAATATTAAATATAAGTATTCTAGGGAGTTGTTGGTGAAAGTCCTTATGAACTACGAGATACTAAGTTTGTGTATGTGCCGTGTAGAGAGGGTGCTTTACTAAATAGAGTTCTTACAAGATCCAGATTATAAGCAACATCGCGGGTTCTTTATATAATATATAGTTCTACTTCTATAAGAGGTTTGGGATTATTGAATAAAATTTGAGTAAAGTAAAAAGCGGTAACTCTTATAAAAAAATATTATAGAGCGGGTCTCATTTAAGGTTTCTCCAGAGTTCTGTTGCTAGCAAGAAATATAAGTTAATTTACCCAAAAGCCCCTTATTGGCCTAAGAAGTACTCCGCTAAATTAAGTAGCATCTCGAACTAGGAAAGCGGCCGCTCTTTTTTAATAGTCAATGAAAAAAGGTTTTCTGTAAGCAGTATTTCTATTAGAACCAGCGTAGACTCTACCCCTTTTCTACTGTCTGGTGTGGATTACAAAAAGCAGTGGCTTTGTCAGGAGTAAGTTAGGACTTCATTATAATTATTCGCTTTATGCTTTAACTTAGAAAGTCTAGTAATATAAACAAAAAAGGGAGTCTAAAACTCTCTAATGTGAAAAGCAGCTCGACCCTCTTGCGAAATAGCAAGTTTATTAAATTATCAAGTACTTTTTAAAAGTCCCTTTTTAGATTCAAGGACATAGGAATCTTTATATAAAGTACTAGTACTGAGTATTACTTTCCAGATAGGAAAAACTAAGGTTTTATTTCTAAATTCCTATATATCTAAGTAGTTTGTAGCTATATACCCACTTATTTAATTTATAACAAGGGACTTTAGATCTATATAAATAGAATACTCGCGCTAAGAACCCATAACGTTCTTTGTAAAAAAAGCCTAATTCTAGTAAAAACTTTCGTTGGTTTAACTACTCTATTTAAGCGATTCTTATACTTAAGGGATTTCCCAGGTATACACGCTAGTTAGCTGCCATTTTCTATTCCTAATGGGTGGTATTATCTTTCTATTTATTATTTAGAATACAAGTATAATTGAGGTGTAGTAGGTAAAAAGATTTGGGGATATATAATCCAAGGAGTCCGGGATTGGCCTAAGTAGGGTTATAAGGAGTCAAACGAAGCCTTTCGAGAAATTTAGGGTCCAAAAGTTAAATAACAAAGTAAATCTGAGCTCGTAGTGTACCTAACCTAGTTCAAAAACTCTTATTTAATACTCTAAAAAAGGTCCAACCAGGATTAGAGGGGAAATTTCTTGTTCTTAAACTTTTTTGGAACATAAATATAAAACAATGCTAGAATCCATACGCCTTAATCAATTATATATATATTCTATTCACTTACACTACTTAAACCTGTATCCTCGCCTACGTAGAAGTCGAATAAAATCTGGTATACTTGCTTAACGCCGAAACTTAATCTTTAAAAGAAACGCTCTTCAGGACTAAGAGTAAATTTTTTTTATAGATATATCCTCATTTTCCTGGTTAGACAACAGAATACTTAAGACCCGCGATAAGCACTAGAGTTCTCCAGTTAATGCAAAGGGTCTAATCTAAGGGTTTGTTCCGATAAAAGCTAGAAGTAATCCTTTCTACGAAGCGCCCAATTTTAAGTCTTTTGGTCCAAATTTGTTTGCGAAGTTAGTTCCTAAAACTAAGACTTTACTTTTTTGGATTAGGTGCATTTGGCTTGTCTCTCTGAATAAGACTGCTTTACGAGGAGTAATCTAAGAGAATCTTTAGCAGGAGTGAGTAGTGGTACAAATTAACAATAAGAATAAGTATAGATAGCCACCCGAATTCCAAGGGTAAGATAAAGGCTTGTGTACACTAACGCACGAGTAAAAGTTTCAAACTTTTGAGATATGTAGCCTATTCCAGTAAAGAATTAAAGCCAAGCTCTAATGACTTATTACAAAAAAAGATACCCTTAATTCTACAGTTATGCTATATTTAGCTACTAAGTGCTGAAAGCCTGTTATTAGCAATGAATAAGAATGAGGTAGGTACTCAGTAGCAGGCAAATGAATTTCAAGACAAGAGGAGAAGTAAAACGTAGTCACCGAACTCTTAAAGGTGCCTGTTTGGCTAGTCTAAAAACGAAGTATTATGAAATGACAATACTATATAATGGGCCTAAATACCAAACCCTTGTAGTAGTAATCTAGCGCTGAAGTATACAATTCTACCGCGACTCTGGAAGATACTAAAGCAATATCCGACATAAAGGGAGCTTTTAAACTAACTCTAGGATTTTCAAAAATAAAATAAACCCGAGGAGAAACTTGCAAACACCTGATATGTAGTTCGTCCGATGAAAAAGATTTCTAATACTGAAATAAAGTTGTATTTAAATGTAATGTATATAAACAAGATTTTTTAACGTACCAGAAACTAGGAGACTTAATAATGGAATCTTCTCTTTATTTTCTAAATATCCCTCAAATTACTCTAACAGGGAGGCTCAATTGCTTATTATACCACCAAAGACAGGGTTAATCTAGGGGGAACTGTCCTATATTTATCACTAACTACCGAGTAATTTTACTATGACTTCATTTTTCATGATTTAGGGGTATAAAAACAAATATAAAAAATATTATTTATTGTACTACTAGATCCTAATAAAGGAGGAACCTCTAGCATAAATTTACTTTCGTGATTTAGTCTAGATAAGAACTAGACTTTAGTAGATATAGAAGAGAGCTTTAATAAAAAATTGAGTCATTACCTTAACTGGCATAGAGTGCGGAGAAACTTATTTACAGCTTTCAAGGCGCAATGTGTTGTAAGAAAAAAGGATACAAGGGTTAAGGACGCTTCGGACTAAATTTATATTAGAATAATATCTATGAAAGGAATTCTACATTTCTTAACTTTCAATAGCTAGCAAAAAAATAAGAGCACCCCTTTAGGACTAGTCTGTACTTTAGTTATCTCCAATATGGTACTGGACTTTATTATTATGAGCATAACTTGTATCCTACGGAAAAGCCAAAAGGCATCCGTGTCTGGTGTAGTAAGCCTGGGATTGTACCTTATTAAACTCTTTTTGTGCCTCTTAAGCGGAAAACCCTTTATTTGAAGTTTAGATCAACCATTTAGAAAAGGCGTAGCAAAAGTGTAAGCAACCCTTACTTTTAGACTAAGAACCTATCTCGAATTTTGCTCCTTCAAGAATAAGAAACTGACTTTAATTAGATTTTGTATTCCTTATACACTGATGAACTATTTATAATACTTGTGCTTATACCTGATTGCCTAATAGGGTTAGGACACCCTCTCTAAAAAATATATTAAAAGATTACAAGTTCATTAAAGAAATAGTTAATTAAATTCTCGATCAGAATAAATGAAAAAGACTTTGCCTTACATCATTCCTTTGCATGCGAACAAAGGTAAAAAAAGACTAGTTAAAAAAGTCTTGAAACACAGAATTACTGATGGATATCCTGGTATATCAGCGAAACCTAAGTCATTGAAGTAAATGAAAGCGGATGCTGACAAGGAGCTTCTACTCTATCGGAACATGTATTTTCATTGAAACCCAAGTTATTGCTAGATTAAGAAGAAATTCTAGTTCTTTCCTTGACGGAGTACTATACTTGTGTATGCCTCTGGGTTATAAGAATTATGATTTGCATTTTTTTAACTAAATACTTAGTTATTCTGGGATATTAAAGATTTTGGCGACATTTCCTTGGTGGAACTATGCCTTGTGTTTTGTTTATATAGTAAATAGTAAGTCATACAGCGGATATGAAATTGCAAAGTTCTCCTTATTTTATAAACATACGTAAAAGACTCTTTTTAAGTTAAGTATAGTTGAAGTCATTTCTAGGGCTTTTGATTCAGTGTTGATACTAATTAAAAAAGCATATCTTATGTGAATACCTGAAGTCTAATTCAAAACCTTCTTAATGCACCTGAATTAAGCATTTAATTATATAGATAAGAGTTTCCCCTTTATGTTGTGAGATTAGTAAAGGGTTCCTTTAGGTTAGGAAATAAAGTCCTTACTTTTCCCGAGTATCCGTTTTATAATTATGCGGTCGCGGTGTCATATATATAGTAATCTCAGTTACTAAGTTTTTTAGGGTGCTAAAAACTAAGCAACTTTGAATAAAACCATTCGTTTGTTACTAAAGAAAACTTTGCAAGGGAACTTAGCTTGCTTATAGATATTTTACTTCTTATTTCTTTCACTTTTTCTTCTCTTATAGGAAAACTCTAAGTCAATAATAGTCATAATCCCTAATTATATACCGTGAAATAATGAGATCATATTTTAATTTTTCCAAATCAAAGTAGATTGACATTTTCTCTGTAAAGCTAGAGCTCTTATATCGGGTTTAATATAGAGTTACCTTATCTAAAGGATATGCGTTTTTCTTTAAACCTTACCCATTTTTGCAAAAAATTTCACAAGCCCAGCTAAGCCTAAACTAAAAAAGAATCAGTACATAAAAACCACTCCTTTTTCAGGCGAAAGATAGAACAGCAGGTTTAGAATAAGATTGATATATTAGAATTGTGTTTAGCTCAAAACTATATAAGCCCCTGTATTAAGGGCTTGATAGACTAAGTTGGGACCTTGATTAGTAGTCCTCTCAATGAAATGAGTGCCAGTAAAGGTCTACTTTTCGAGGAAAAAGATGTAACTAGAATGTTTATAAGAACTGTTATTCTGTGAAAGCCTTCTTACCCGTTTATTGCGTGACATCAGTACAATTGTTACACTATTCCTCTCTCATTGTTTTTAATTGCATTAAATTAATGCTACGTATTCCTTATTCTATTGGGTGAGATGAGACTATATAATTTTTACAACTAAGTAATTAAAACAATAATCACGGTATTCAGGCTTGGCTTTTCACGGCTCTTTTGAGTATAGTATCCTACTGTTGTCTATGGGTTCTACTAGAAACCTTATTTGATGAGAACTACAGGTATTGGCTCATTGACTGCAATGCTATTTATATACCCAAAGCCCCCTTTTTCTCTAGCAGCTATCGTTAAGTGATTGCTAAATTACTCCAATCCTAGTATAGGTAAATATCAGATTAACGGAAAATTAAGTAAGGGCTAAAAGTATTTAATTGCTGATTTTTCATTATCGAACAAATACGTAAGAATTTATTAGCAGATGCTTTTCATTACTCATATTATACTCAATTTACTTCTGCCGCAGCTATATAGATAAAGTAAAATCCAGTGTTCCAGTGTATAGAGTAGAGAACTTTTTTTATAACACAAAACTGAACTAAGGAGCAATCCGATCTTGAAAAACTTCATAAATTTTTCTCCATCCGAAAATAATTAAGACTAAATTCCTTATATTCATATTCCGTGTAAGTTTTTTAGAGACTGATCCTTGGCAGTAGAAACTCTTTGAGAGCGGGCGAGGTTGCCTGCTAGTTATGATAGACTTGTACCTTCTTTTTTTTATTTAAGAGTAATTTATCCAGTTTGATAAGACGAAAGACTTTACATCTATTTCTCTTATATACTTTCCCTTGCTCTTATAAGGGATTCAGGATCCGTGTTTTCCTAGTTTTAGTGGGTTCGTAGCACTTGGATTTCTATTATGGGAATGCCTAGAGGCTGAGGAAAGTTTTAAATTATTCTGTACACAAATTTGTCGTAAGTAACTTAGTACAACAAATCTCGCATTTTATAAGTAATTAGCAATAAAAAATCAAGGGAAGAATAAAACGACCAACGGACTAGGGACATTAGACCGGGGCCCCCGTTAATTCTTAAGGTCATAAATTTGGTGCTTTATTTTCTTTCCCTACGTTTTGTTACTAGGAGTAATCCTTAACAACTCTTTGTATTGAAGGTGTCTAATTAAAGAGTACAAAAATAGGGTCGAGTTATGGATAAATCAGACTTTAGTCTAGAGTTTTAGTATAGTAGTAACCTTATTTGATAATGTGGAATACTTACTGAATAACACGAAAACCGGTAAATATCCCAACCGAAAAAGTTCGCTACACCTTGTATTAACCTCGAAATAAAAGGGCTCCAAAAATCGATAGTTAAACTAAATTCTATTTTTTAGGGTACACTTAAGTACTTGAGGTTAGGCTCTTCTCGACTAAGTATACTTACTACTCCAGGAAAAGATTGAGGTGTAAATAAAAATTTAGTTTGGTAATAAATGCTTTTGGTATGTATAGGAATAATTTGCTTTAATTACTGAACTACCACAGGATTTTTGGCATGATGTCTAGGTACAGTTTTGGTTGGATATTATAAAGATTTTTACCTATAAAAGAAGGCTACAAAAACTAGAGTACTCGGCGGGATGAGCGTGAAAAGTAAGTATCCTGATAGGAATGAAACCGAATTTTATTAAATAGAGTCTTTACTCATCGACGAATCAAGCGAACACGTTCTCCTACTTTAACTTAATTAAATACAAGAGTTCTACTAAGACAGTAGAAGCGATTTGCATCCTTATTAAGTGTAATAGAGGGGATCTTAAAAGGAACTTCTTAGTTTATTAGACAAAATAGAATGAAATATTAATTAGCTTTTTAACCAGGGCCGTCATTGAATTAATAATAGAACCTTGTTGCGGAATATTATGATAGAATAGAACTCTCTTGTAAAAACTTTAATTACAATTTCCTTCCAGGATCAGTTTCTAACTCAACAAATTCTACTTTAACCACCTTTGACAGCTAAGATTTACACATAAAGTGTAAGACTTGAAAACCCTTTTATATGTCTTACTTCATTGTAAAAGCTAATTGATTTACTGGGTCCTCTCGTAAGCATAAAAACTCATGAATACCTAACTCTAGAAAACTTAACTTAAAATTTAACTTCAGTTCTTTTATTCCCTAACATATTTATTACTTTATATTATCCGGAATCAGAAACCTAGAGCAAAGGAACACAATAGCAACTCCTCAATTTAACAGATACTTAAACTTAAAATACTTTAAATTTAACTGATTAATATTCTAAGTAAGGAATAACACTGAAATTCCCTCAAAACCTAGTAAGCCCTTATTAAGCTTCAGATTTAACAAATTAGCCCTAAAACCCTAGCTACAATTTTCTAAAGGATTTCCCAATTACATAAGCGTAAAAAAAACCTGATAACAAGAGTTCAAGTCCTATATTATATAACAGATGCTTCCTAAACTATATCTTTTAGGAAATCTTAGGAATATACTTTTTTCTGCGGTAAGATAAGGGTTCTAATATCAAAATTACTTTCTTAAATAGGAATCTGTACCTCAAAAACCCCTATTTCTATATTCCAGGCTAGTACTATAATTCGGTAAGCAATACAGAGGCATTCCCTATAACCCCTTGTATATTTACTCAATTTTCTTAGACTCCTAAACTTCTCTATATCCGAAATTAAAGGAAAACTCTTTAAGAAGCGTCCTACCAAATTTTATATCCATTGACTTAACTCTTCTTCTGTATCTTGATAGTCTTAGTCTTGATAGCTACTATTATAGCTGTCTTACGAGTCCTTGTCTTATGGAGCTTATGGGTCTTCTTGAAAACTAGACTTTAGATATACTCTTAATATAGAATGCGCTGTAGGAACTGGCGGATTGATTCAGAAGAAACTTAATATTACTCGGAAAGCAAATTCCCGAAGAGAAGATAGAGTCAACTCCCATAACGTTAGAAACTATGGGACACGCTTTGAACCTCTGCTTTTCATTCGCAGGAAAAGTCTTACTTTGAAAGAAGTATTTGCTTTGTATATTCGGGTTCTTTTTACGAGTATTTTAACCAGATTCAGGGATAGTATTAACGAACGATTCATTTGTCAGGGGCGAAGTGAGCACATTCCTAATTAATCAAAAACCGAATAAGAAAAACTGGAAACATAAGGCCAAGAACTCGATTCTTTTACTACAGCTTTCTAGAAAAAGGGGGCCCTAAGTACTCTGTTTACAAATGTTTTAAACCTAGAATTTTCAGACTAATCCACTAGGGAGACTCATATATCCGTGGTGAGTGTTATGTCAGAAAGGTTTTTATTTCCAACGAAGTTCCCGAGCACATATTTGTTATTAAATAAACGCGGTAGTATAACTTCGACACAGCAGCTAATCAAAAAAGTAGAATTCTAAGTTCCATTCATTTTTATAATATACCCCCCCCCATTCCAAGTCAGTACACTTTATGATAGAGAAGAATACTTTTTGTATATAGAACTTTTCCTTATCGAAAGGACGTAACTAAGGGATTATCTAATTATATAAGGAAGGCTTAGAAGTACCATATGTATAATAAGATTTCCGAAATACAACGCAATATTATCAAAAAGCGAGCCCGCTAAGTCATATATTAACTTTAATACAAAACGTTATAAGGTAAGTGTTTACAGGTCTAGTTAACCACCTAGGATATGGGTGAGATACAAAGATCTTCCTTAGTTAAGGAAGCTTGATTTTGATACACAACGAAAAATTTTTTGGGGGGTTTCTGGCTCTTGTGAATAAGATTCTATAGTCAAGTACACAAGAACATAAGACAAGAGTTTACTAACGAGAATCAAATAAGAAAGATAATACCATGCAAATTTTGAGTTTAGGGATTAAAACCCTGTTTTTATATAATTTATATAAAAGAAGTCAAAAAAATAAAGAATTCTTCGTACCGCGGCTACTTACTCTACCGTCTGCTGCCACTTTCAAGGCTTCTCGCACAAAGAAATATTACTAAGTCTTAAAGGTATATGAGTATTTCCCTGGTAATGAAAGAGAGTTTGAAACTTAAACTAAACGAGTTAGTCAATGTACTTTTGTATAAAGTGGGTCAAAAAGCTTTAATAAATCTCTCTAATAATATAATGGACAACTAAAAGCTACCGATGCCTTTATAGAATTTCAAAGCACTAGAGATTGGTTAATATTTATGACAAAGCTAGCAAACTAGAATTTTGAGTAGAATTTTGAATAGGGCGTGACCAACCCTCTTAAAACTTAAAACATTGCGTTTTTGAAAGCTTGGTGTAGAACTATTTAGTAAGAAGTTCAGTACTCTATTAAGTGATATCTTATTATCCATTTTTTGCAAACTTCTAGCTTTATTCTTATGAATAGGAATCCAGTTCCACAGAACTAATATCATTAAAGTTACATACAGCAAGAATATATTATAAATATAAGGGTTTTTCCTCTATCACTTGATCTTGATAATACTTTTAATAATCTTAGTAGCATACAGGCCGGCAAACGAATGGAGTCTTAGCACCAATAAACTTAGGATTTTCAAATTAAGGTAGTTAATTTTCTTAGTGATAGTAACCCTTTAAACTTTTTGTAACGTTAAATTCATTATAAGATAAAATGACTATACTCCTTGAAGAGTCTAATACTACATATTAAAGAGTAACAAGATACTTGGGTATACCAAGAGTTCTTCCGCATAAACTAAAAAAGTACTCTTCGCTATCAGTCTACATGCCTTTAGATGTAGCTCCACTTAAACTTCAATTCTTGCTGTATTTATTAAGGCATTCGCTTTTAAGTTTTTTAGGGGCAGGGCTCTGCTAATAGTATAAGATTAAATTAATCGCTTAGTTATAAAAATATTATTTAATTCAGATAGTAAAGTAATTTATTTTTTTCGCGAAAATACAGAATGGAGCAACCGGCAACCCAGTTAGTAACTCCACGGTTTTTCCTTACTTATCCCGCGGAACTATATAGAGCCCCATCCAAAAGTACAGCTAAAAACCCCCTTAACTTAAACAAAGGCCTTGAGTAAGCACTTTTTCAGTTCTGATATAGGGGTAGGGGTCTAGCTCGGTTAGCGCAAAAAGTACTAAGAAAATAAACAAACACTTTATTTAAGTCTAATTTATTGAGTACTAACTTTTTTTAAGGATTCGCTCTGCT
>JAYMTF010000264.1:0-41731 GCA_036897485.1 Pelargonium nanum
ATAATTCTTGGCTTAGGATCCTTAACCTCATAATAAAAATTAGTATTTCAAATCTCATATTCATGTGAAATTTGAAGTCCTAAGATTTTAAAACATTTCAACTAAACTGATAAAAATATTATTTTTTTAATAGATTAAAAATATTATTTTAAAATCTAAAATATATTATTTTCAAACAATTCAATAAATGAAATAATTGAAAATGCCCATCATTTTGGTTTTGTCTAATTAAACATGCCAAAACTGTTACATACTTACATGTCAAAATCTCCCCAAATTATTGTATTTATTAAAAAAAACAAAAATATGATTTTGATTTTTGACTTTGTGGGCCTAAACCTAATTAATTACTTTCAAATAAATTGTCAAACTATTGTGTTTGGCCTCACTTCTCAAGTCAAAAGTCATTCCTTGTAGTAATAGTAATGTGTCTAATTGTTTGTAAGATAGTCAATTCACTTGGATATGACTCAAGTATGTTAAAATATTATACACACATTTGGTTGTAAGTAATTGATAAGTATATGAAAGAAAGGGACCACTAAGGGGATGTTTGGATATTCCACAAACATTATTTTTGGAAATTTGTTTTTTTATTTTTTTTGGAAAATGAAAGTTCAAAAAGTGATAGATCCATAAACTATATTGAAAATTCTTCAACACACTTTTTAGAACATGAGAATTTACTATGTGTTTTTGGTAATTATTTATTTAGTTATTTCTATAGTTGAAGACTTTAGATCATGTAAATCACTCTAATTGTTTTGTTTTGTTTTTTAAGACCCTTTTAATTAAATATTAAAACATTTAAGATACAAGTTTTGATAGTTGTTTTATTCCATTTATTTATAAATCCAGCTCATTGATTTTGACACGAATTGGCTCAACACGCTGAAGAACTTTGTATAATGATATATTTTATTGTAGCGCAGTTTCTATAACAACTATAAAACTATATATTATCTATCAACAACAATGAATAAAATAGAATTACACAATAAGATTGTAGGGAAGAAAAAAAATCAAACTAGCAAACAAAGGAAAAAAAAACTTTTGTGATCTCAATCCCCTACATGGGAAACATATTAGATTAAGTAGGTACTCACATTTTGATATGTATGGCTTATTTTATATACCAAATAGATTTTGTATTTGAGAACAAAAAATAATTAAAGTAAAGTAAAAATGAAGGAAAGTGGAAGATGGAATTTTAGGGTTTGTGAACTTGTGTACTATAAATAATGATTCTTTATCCAAATCATAGTAATGTCTCCCACCTGGCCACCCACATACCAAATAGAAAAGGTAATTTTTATTATTTTTATTTATTAATATAGAAACTCGTTTAGGTTAAATTGTTATTTTGTACCGAATTAGTGTCCAAATAATTTATATTTCAATTTGGTAATCCGACTATGTTATTTTGTTTTTGATTAATCGAATTCATAACCATGTTGTTAAATATAATTGATGTGATGATTTTTTTTATAATTTTTCTTAGCTAAGGCAATTGTAGAACAAAATTGGATATTTGAGATATAAGATTAGACGAAATTAGTAAGACAACAATGTTGTGTATAATTTTGTTTCATATTAGACCTACTAGTAAATTTGGCAATCTTAAGCGATCGCCACGCCAACAATTTTTTCAAGACAAAATTGTGACATGAAACTTAATTTGATGACACATATATAAATTCGAAATAAAATAGCATAGTTTGTGACAAAATGAAATATTTTATTTTATTAATTGTTTTGTTATTACTAATACTATTATTTTATTTGTTTAGAAGTGGTGTTTGTGCTACATTAAGAGGCAACCTCACAAAGGCATGTTCTCGCAATTCCATGCTCAATCACTTGCCGGTTAAAAAGAAGCCAACATTTAATTAATCCCAAAAAACCTACCAATTTTTGTTTATTTACCACCTTTAATTATTTTATTAATTAGGGATTAAAAAAACAAAAAACCCACATCACAATTTGTACTACAAACACCATCTAGTAGTGTACATTGATAATGAGAAAGAACCCACTTTATTTAGAGAGCAAAAAATAAATAATATAAGGTACCAAATGAGAATATAATTACAACCATAAGGTGGTGGCAGAAGAAAATATTTAAAAATTTAAAAGATGGTTTAAAGTTATCTTTTAAGTATTAAAAAATTATTTGATTTATATGATATAAAGTTTATTTATTGAATATAAAAACACACAAAGCTAGATCCTAAAAATGTGAATTAGAGTAGTGTAAGTTATTGGAGCATCCACATTTTACTACACATGTCATATGCCACATTTGATTGTGTTTTAATTGCACTCTTTTTAATTAAAAGACTCAATTTGGTCCCTGAATTTTGGTGTTTTGACTCAATTTGATCCATCAACTTTTTACTGACCTAAAATGGTCCTGAACTTCCAAAAATTGACCCAATTTGGTCCTTAAACTTTATTTTGACATAAAATGGTCCCTGAACTTTCTCATGTTGACCCAAAATGGTTCATAAACTTTCACATGTTGACCCAAAATGGTCCCTAAACTTCACATATTGACCCAAAATGGTCCTTACCCTTAGAGTTTATATTAAAAGTTTAGGGACCAAATCGGGTCAATATTGAAAGTTCGGGGACCATTTTGGGTCAATAAAAAGTTGAGGGACCAAATTGGGTCAAAACACCAAAGTTCAGGGACCATTTTTGGTTAAAAAAAGTTGAGGGACTAAATTGGGTCAAAACATTAAAGTTCGGGGACCAAATTGGGTCTTTTACCTTATTTTTTTAAGTTGTAATTGGTTAGCTTGAAAATACATATTTTTTGTAGCATTGTCTTGCAAAACATCAATATTGGGTTTAGGTCTAATTTTGATGCACAGGTCAGTAGCCTGTAATACAAATATATGGTTTTGTTAATTAAGGTGTACAGCATGTTGAATCTCTGCATCACTACTTGATTATACATAAAATAAATTATAATTCAAATTGTTATTCGACAATCGGGTGCATCTCATTCGTCATGTCAATTAACTACTCTCGAAAGCCAAAAAAAAACAAAAATTTGAAATTTTTATTATGACCTCACATTGTACGGTAAGATTTAAGCCGTGGGGAGGTCTAAAACCTCCTATGAGATTTTGGCGTTAGCCCACAGAGTATGGGGCTTCTCCACAC
Source organism: Pelargonium nanum (assembly GCA_036897485.1). NCBI lineage: Eukaryota > Viridiplantae > Streptophyta > Magnoliopsida > Geraniales > Geraniaceae > Pelargonium > Pelargonium nanum. The sequence continues at coordinate 3,172 of JAYMTF010000264.1, forward strand.
GCTGTGTGAGAGTGCGAAGACTTTAAAGGTCAACTTCTCTCTATCTTACGATGTGTGGAAACCCACATCGTGGGACAATCCTCTACTCCACATCTTCTTCTAACATAACACCATACAACGTGTGGTGGCAAAGTCAGACAACAAAACACTTTTTTGTTATGTATCACACAACGTGATCTTCTTATATGACACATTGTGGGGTTTCATACTCATGTAGTTGCATTCACCTTCGTTACCTCATCTAAGAATCTTAGGGGACTTTTTTTCAATTGGAATGGACAAATTAAAGATATTATCGACGAAGACCTTACAAAAAGCGATGAACGTTTGACTAACACACTCATACTAATAACCAGTGCAACTCTCAAAGAGTCCAAGGATAAACGTAGCATTATTGTGGTATGGAAACGATGATGTGATCACCACCATCTAGTGAACAAATGTGATGCCATCTTTTTTATTGTAAGTATGAATGTTAATCGTTGATGTGATAGAGACTAATTAAAACACTCTATTTAAGTCACTTTGATGTCTCTATTTCTTCTCAGATATTCTTACTCTTACCACTAATTGGATTCTAATGCACTAACACTAAATTCTCTTAATATGTGTGCTCTTCCATCTAAGATTTCATATACATGACAAGATTTGCATCTCTAGATCCAACAAGTATACAAAAATTTAAGGTAAAGAAAGTTTTAAAGTTGATCTAATAAGTGAGGTGCATTACTACTCCTTATTATACATACTTGGCTAGCAGGCCAATCATATAACTAAACTATAGGAAGTGTTATTGTTTTCATTTATAATAATGGAAATAAGATAGTCGCGCGTGTATACACGCACCCTAATGATGTAGTCGTGCGTGTAGACACGCTCTTATGTAGATGCAAAATAGGCCATAAATTATATTTATTAAATACAAAACATTTGAGGAAAAAAATCAGCCTAATGCAACATACATGAACCCAAATGTAATATACTTTGTCCAAGTTCAACACATTAATTCTCCAATGATCTATGTGAAAACCCTGATAAGATTGGATTACATATTTATGTTGTGAGCTCTATTTCTTGAAAGGAGTGCTAAACCCAGATTTGCATTGCCTCTAAACCCAATAGTTTTCACAGCACATACATTGCTCTATTTATTCTCTGCAAACACATCTCCTAGAGATTTCAACTCTTCATTTTCTATATATTTTGTAGGTATATATCAAATCTCCTACAAAGGTCACTCCAGGAAGCAGAAAGCATACAATCAAGCTAGTTGTAAGTGAATTATTTTCATTTTAATTAAATATATGGCTCCATTCATTTTTTATGTCTCTTCCCTATTTGCTTGCAACCATGGATTTATTTTAGAATTTAATTGCAAGTCGAGTGGATATTATTTGTGCATACGAGTTAAACTTGTATATTTGTGTCAAAAGGGTAAAATTAATTCACACTTTTACCCTATTGATTTTGATGATAAATGTGTGATGTAATCTAAGCGTTGATTGATTTATTTATGTCGTGTGAATTACATGAATTCTTCTATGAATTTGCATGGATATATAGATATGTTTTGATATTTCCCTTTCATAAACAACGGATATCATAATTTTTTACTACCTTGAGTTTCATGGCGAAAAAATATTTCCCGATCAAGTACAAGGCAGGGACGGGACGATTATAATCGCAGCAATCCAGTCTCGACATATGGTCAAATCTCGGCCCCTATCACTCATAATCGGTCTGGTCCAACATTTGGACCGATCCTATTCGGTTCAATTTTTAGAAAAAATTAGATTCTTGTCCAATACGTTCTTCGACCGATGTCAAGTTCTACTCTTCAGCATCAATAAAGACCGCCTCTGAAACTTATTTTTACCAATGACCTACTTTCTCGCTACAAAGGCATTCACAATAGGAGAGTATCATTATTCACTTTTTGTGAGTGTACACAAGCCCACCATTAGTGGAGTAAATGATCTATGGATTCATTTACACAATCACTCTACATATGATACTTCTCTACAAGTCCTCTTATATTATCTCTCTAAAATACACATGCAGTGCATTTGAATCTTGGACTTAACCTCTGACCTTAACCCTCAACTCATAAGACAAGTTTGACTTGTTTGACCTAGTAAGAAAAGTCCATCCTACATATATTGGTATATATGATTATAATTTCAAAATAATTATGTGGGTAATTTGGCTCATAGAAGTTAATTCTATACAATGAAGGTAGTGAGAAATGAGGAAGAGAAGAGCAAAACAGACTTTGGAGGAGTTGAATGTGGGTGTACAAGACGACAACAACAACAACAACAATAACCAGAGAAACATTGGTGCCAAAAACATGGACACAAATGGAAGATCAACCCAAGTGCCTCAACAGTACCAAACCAATAATTTGGGCAGCCCTAGAATTGGAGGAGCAGGACCCTCTCAACCAAACAATGGAGTCCCACAACTGACAGGAATTGGAAGCTATATAATCCCAAGCAGCAACCAGAACCAGCAGCCACCAGGCACTAATTGGGCACAATATCAGCCCATGACCATGCAAGCTGTACCAGCTGCTACTGTTGCTGGTTTTAAGAATTATCAGATGAGCTCCCAGATGGTGATCAATGAGAAAAGAGCCAGGACCAATAGGAGCATTAGTCTTGATCCTCAAGAGGCTGACAAGAAGAAAATGGACACATTGATCAAAAATAGACTATCAGCTGCAAGGTCTCGTACCAGGCAGCAAGTGAGTAACTAACTATATCTGCATGTTTTCATTATTAATTCATTTTGTTATATGTATTCAATTAAAAAGAATCATTTTATTTGTTTTCTGCAGGAAAATTTAAGAAATTTAGAGGAGAGAGCAATGCAATTGGAGGAAGAAAATGCCCAGCTGAAGCAGTCACTGGTATATATAATATATATTCATTTATCTACACGCATATAACAATTTATGTTTCTGAAAAATATAATTAAACTGTGTTATACACTTTGGTTTCTGGTCAGGAGGAAGAGAGAAGGAACAGGCTAAAAGTGGTAATTTCAAAAAAGCTACATCTATTTATCTTTCTATGTATGCTTTGATGCATCCAATGGCTGAGTTAGAATTTTATTTTAGAGACGGCACAAAATGTTTCAATAACTTTTCAAGTAAAAGAGAACATTACTATCATTGGACCAATGCATTTTTGTTGAGATTATTTAATTTCACTGGTATACATAAAATAGAGTTTTAGGAAGTCAGCCTGAACCACTGCCTACTATAACCGCCCTTAACATAACTATTGAATGTATATACCGAGCCATCAATCTGCCTTGCTCGGTCAGCGTACGCACAACCTTACATGGTGAGCGAGCAAGCTAGCTAGCTGCCTGCCTTGCTTGGCTAGCGCGCACGACCTTTAAGAGCGAGTGATCAAGCGAGCAAATTATTTGATAGCTACAATGAACTGAATATCTTATTTGATATATACATGTAAGGTAATGGATTTTCTTTATTTTTGCAGATTAAAGAAAGGGGTGTTGGGGTTGAGACAAAGTATCCTACCAATAATAAGTTATCAGCAAAAGAGAAAATGAAGCAATTGAGGAGGACTGCGAGCTGGCGCTTATAGATATAGGCTCGAATTTAAGATCTCATAGAAAATCCAAAATGGTATTAACTATTTGGCCCAACATGTCTCCGTGACTAGCAACTTATTAATTCCATTTACTTTATGTCTCTCTCTGGCTTGCTAACTGTAGCTAGTTATTGCATTATGAATATTTTTAATTCAACCTTTTTGAAATTTTATGGGTTATATTTTTATATATATCTATTATATATGCTTGGGTATGTGGTTGAAGGAAGTATATGGGATAGGTTTTGATGATATATAATAGATTTTTTAGGGCATGCAAGATTATATCATTATATGTATATAGTAAAGATATTAACAAAAAATGAACAAACAACTAAGGGGAAAAAAGCAATAACATATCACAACCAAAATATGAATACACTGTGAAGAAATATTGAACAATTGACTTGTTCGTGTTCTTGTAAGTATATATAGCACCTCCAAAAATTAGTGAACGCTATATATAAACCAAACTCTGTAACAATCAAACACAATCAACCACAATAATCAAACATTTTGATGGGGTCGAAAAGTAGACAATACACCCTTTAACAATTCAAATTAACTCAAATAATATGATTAATATCCTATATCACATGACTCATATATGAATCTGGAACTCATTTGGGATTATTTAAATGAGATCCAATATACCCAGTTGGTGAATAGAGAAAAAGTAAATTCATTAATTACTGGAATTTTGGATTAAATAAGGTCACATAATTTTAAAACAAAATTCTCCCCATAACCTTGTATCCAAGATCAAACATTCATTATATATAATACGCAATTAGAATATTGATAAGTAAACAAAAACAAAATCAAATTCCACCAATTAATACCTTAATTTATAACCTGAATTCAACAACATATATATAATTTTGAAGCAAGATTAACTAAAGGGTCCACAATAATTCAGTCTTTAAATTAGAAGTTGAAGAAAACCATGGTAGCTGATCTCATCTAGCTATATATATATGTATATATATATAAGCTGATCATAAACCGCTCCTGCCTTGCACAAATTAAACTAAATATAACATAACATTTCTAATAAAAAAAATGAGAATTCAACATCTTCCCTCTATCCTCATTCGCTGAGAAGTTCGAGCCTGGGACATTAGGGCTTGGCGAGCCGAAGCAATTCCCTTAGGAGCCAACAGTGCGTTGAAAGAAGAATAGTCCATCCACTCCCTCAACAGCTCCTCCTGACTCCATTTATCCGGCACCACCACCCGCCCCGCCACCTCTTCCCTGTGCCTCTTCAGCCTCTCTCGTCCACTCGATCCCGAACATTCCTTTTCCTTAGCAACCTCGCGATCGTTATTGATGATATGTACACGAGTACTTGTGCTGGGATTACTCTGATTTTCGATACGAGAATTTAGAGATAACATATTTTCACTAGTAGTAGTCATGATTTTGTGGGTGTGGCTTGGTTGAAGAATTAGGAGGGTTTGTATAAGAAAGAGAGGTTAATGGAATGGGAAAAGAGTTACGTCACCAGAAATGGTTTTTGTATGGCTCATGGGGAATCTACGTAGCCTGCATGAAATTGTGTGGTTTGGTTTGGTGGTGGACGCTACTACACACAGATTTTTGGTGAGAGATGGGACAAGGAGGCTGCGTTTTTGTGAGGTGGACAACCGTTGTTTTGATATTTATTATATTCATTATGTTTTTCAACAGGGTTTGGTTGGCTTATGTTTTGGTTTTAATATAGCACACAGGAAATTTCGATTTCTTCAAGGCAACGATGTGGACGTTTGCGACTCTTGTTCGGATATTTTTCTTCTTCGTTTTGGGTGGACGAGTGATGTTCTGCTTTAATTTTACTTCGTTGGTCGTTTAAATTGGAATAAAAAGACATTAATTTGTGGCCTAAATCCACTTATTAAATGAGCAACCACTTTATACTTCTGGTTTTAATTTGTTTAAAGAAAGGTGTTGCATGTCTTTGACTTGTTTAGCGACCGGAACTGGGTGTCAGGGTGTGTGTAGTCTTTGTCCACGTAATCAAATCAAACTTTCTACAAACTTCGAGTTCGGTTCTTGAAATTATTAACGTGTTCATTTAGAGAAAAATCAGTACATCTGTTATGAAAGCTATCTTGAGAGTGAAAATTAGAATTCCTACTGAGATGTTCCAAAATACTAATAAGAAGTAGTACCTACGTGTAACGTTAGCGATCGTTTTTTTTTTCAAGAATAGCGTCATTATTCTATCATTAAAGAAAAAATTAGTGTGCATACTTTGAATTTTTGAGACGTCGTTCTGATGACGTGGATGTTTTGCAAAGCTGATACGTGACGACCACGTCATTGGAATGACGCTGCAATTTTTCGCTACCAAAGTGTTTCCGACGGCTACATGGTGACGCAACAACGTAGCAAATCACCAGAAATTGCCACAAAGCCGTCGCATTGACGTCACAATTTTGGATTTTTTTGTGTCGTGATCGAATCAAAATATCAAGGATAAAGAGAATAATACATGGTAATTACTTTTTGAGAAAGTTGACTTGTCATGCCAAGTTTTACAACTTAGGTAGCCATGATGCATGCTTAGATGTTTATCATTACCTATGACGTCTTGCACGTCATTCCCAACATTGTAGGATCTCATATGGCCACACTTATACGAGTTATCGTGTAAACAAGTCTTTTCTAAATCTTTAAAAGTGTATAGAAAACATTTTCAAAACATGTATAAATATTCACTGATGAAAAGTCCGAGATTTGTTTTAGAAAATTGACGTTTAGAGAAAAAGTATGCAAAGAGGCTAAACCAGCCTGGTTGGATCAAACAAATTTGTAATGATGCTCAAATTAAATTGGACACCAATCCAATTTGAGCATTCTAGCCCATCTGTGGAACCAGTTTTGGTCCAAGTGTATTTTCAGTTTTTGTTTTTTTGTTTTTTTGGGTCATGTGTTCATGTTGTTGAGCCCATAAAGACTCAAAACAAACAGTAGCTAGTCAGTCATTATACTTGAATGCTAGTCTACGTTGTGGCTTTCACGAGCACTGAAATATACACTACAATTGTAAGCTTTCTCTGCTTAAAAAAAATGTCATTTACTGGCCGCACATATATTTGTCCAATACATCAACAACACAAAAGAAAGGGCGTGCAATGCATATAATTAAGAGCGACAAATCTCAACTTATCTGCCTCCGGATCCAATCTAATTATATTGATCGTCTTCCAACAGAACAGAGACTAATTTTTCTGAATACAAGCCGAACCTGTATATGTTACAGCCTCAATTCACTCTTTTATACCCTTAGAAGACAACGATTTGGGAGTGCCGGGGGTGGAAGGTATAGGAGGAAAATACACTGCATATTCATTCACCTTTCACAGCGCGGTATATGTGGCGAACAAACATCAAGGAAGCACGAAAACTGATGGTACCGAGTATCAAAAAGATTGCATAGCACATGCATGCATTATATCCAACGAAGAAGGATAGCTGTAGGAAGCCATGCATACTTGACCTGGCATAGAAGTAGATCGAATACCCAAACATACAAATTGCTGTTGAGCCCCCGCACAATACAGATCTGCATCAAACACAGAGACTCAAGTACTCACAATGGAAATTTCAGCTTCAAGTAATGCTTAGTAAATACTGCAAGGATACGAGAGACACCAAAATCTAACATATAATGGGTAGTCTTTTAGAACAGTACTGGCAGAATTTCGGTTCATACAAGATGGAAGTAAAATTATTTAAATCATACAAGCTCCGCTAAACTGTGTTTATATCAACTGTTTACAAAGACAATCAGCATATCTTGTTTAACTTAACCCAATGGCAACGTCAAATCGAGTATTTGAAACAATATTTGTTCATGACCATAAAAAACGGAAAATAGCTTCACCGGTTAAGTGTCGCATCATCTAATTCTAAGCATAACTTCAATTTACATAATATACCATATTGTTCCTTAAAAAATTGACACCCCCACTGAATTGCATAGAAATCCAAATTGATACGACTGGTTAGCACATTATTGGTTGTCAAACATTCATGACTGAAAGCCACGAGAAAAGAGAAAACATATGTGCATGTAAACATCCATACATGTATTTGTGCACAATGCACCAATAAGAAAACATACCTCCACCACCATTCATGGTCTTCCACAGAGAGCTGAATGTACGTCAAGCCAACACTCAATATTGATGTTAGTATAACTAGTATGATGAATGTGATAAACAAAATGCTAGAAAGAGTGAAAACTTTGTAGCCCCACAAGGTTGCATAAAAGTGGCTTAACTCAAAGACAATTGAACTGAAAGATAGAAGACTCGCAATAAACATTTGACAAGGTGTTTTCCTGTACCAAGATAGAGATGGAATTTCTCTAGGGAATCTCTTTGTAGCACTAGGTGCTTGAAATTCAGACCTAAAACGATATCCAATTACCCCACCCAAGGCAAGCAATGGGATGGCAACAAATATATATACAAGAAGAATCACAACAATGGTGCCAAATGGAAGTGCAGCAGTGGCCCCATAAGATATAGCAACTGTATTAAGGCCAGACACCATCACAAACAGCGGACCCAGATACAGAATCCCAGTAAGAAGAACACTCCTTTCCTAAAAAATGGAATGGCAATGTCACTAATTAATGGAAACATAAAGTAAAAAAAGAAACACCAAACACAAAGAGACATTGAAAAATCAAATAATTACCCATCCAGTTTCTTTAAACTGACTATGGAAAGAAGCAGAAGAGTAGCCAGCAATCACAGATGTAATAGCATATACAGAGACAAGTGAAGTTGACAATGCTCCACGATTGTAGGGATAGAGAACGCCAAGAAATGCCAAAATGAATAAGAGTCCAACCCTGAATCAATATTTGAATGCAACTGAGTTAGTCTTTAAATTGCATACATATTACATGGATTGTTCAGGACACAGCGGATCCAGAGTTAGTCTTTTAAATTGCACGCATAAGTCACCATTTCTCTGTACCTATCATGGTTTGTTAACGTATGACCCAATGAGTGGCACTACTATCCAAAAAATCACACTACGTTAGCTTACCAAACAGAAGACACAAACTCAAGAGATGGGCTACCAAAGCATTAAACTTCATATCACCATGAAGCCATAAGACAACCATGCAATCCATACCACACGCACACGCACACGCACACGCACATGGATTATATGGTAAGAAAATGAAATAAGAATGCTTTAAGTTGAGTCACGAGATGGGTTATGACCTGGATACAGTATCTTCTGTTAAAATGCCAATAAAAGATAATGGTTCTCCATAATGCTACTTAGAAAAAAGTTACTGAATCTGTAGATACAAAGCAGAAAATGACTGGAAAGAGCAAAAATGTTTTTCGCAGCTCACATGGTTAGCAACTGGGTACCGGCACCCAATACTGCGGAAAACAATGACAAATTTCGAGGATATCTGAAGACATCACCATGAATGTATTTCCAACCAACCTCCTTATCTTCATCCTCTTCCCCACTGGAGTACCTGCAGAGCATAGAAGTGGTGAAAATTCAGTTGCACAGTTACACCAAAACAAATATAAACAACTACAATTGTACTGGTCACTGGATTACTTTCTCATATCATTCTTGAGGCGGCGCATAAGGAGCACAGATAGCAACCCAATCAAGAGCAGAATGATGGCAGTTGAGTTGATGAATGAAATCCAACGTAACTGCTGGTGAATTGGCAGTAATGACGCCTTCAAATACTTGTCCATCCTTTTCTCAAACGGGGTAGAAGTTTCATTCCAGACAACTGAATAAGTGAATTCGACATTCACTTCAACATCTTCTGTTATATCCACAACATGGTTTGGATCACCAAGAGCACGTATTTCTATCACTTGGTTGCCATTATAAAGAGCATCAAACTGAACATGTTTGAACAGATAATACTTGGGACCCTTCTCACTACGAGCAAAACTCTCATCTTCAACTTTCCCAATGAACCCCCAAAACGGAAGATCATCATAGTACATTTGGAAGTAAAAGTCGTTAATGACAGCATCCCTAAACTTTGCAACATCATCAACTCCAAGCTTCTTGTTGCACAAGGTCTCCCTAGTTCTGTCATCTCGAAATTTTAACTTGTATAAAGCGTTAGTCAAACGATCACCGCCCAAAACTTCCCCTAAGGATTCTGTCTTCTCAATCAGTGGATCTACAAGCAACAAGGATAGGAACTCAACTATTCTTGCCCCGACTTTATCAGTGATAGCAATGTGTACTTTTCAAATATCGCAAAACATAATGATATATTCAACCTACTCGTAACAAGTAAACACCAAAACAAATATGCTCTTGGATATCAACAAAACCAATACTTCAAATGATTGATCTTATTTATTTATCTTGTATAGTTTTCAAACAATTCAAGCATGGGCCAACAACAATATCACATTGGTGGGTTAATACTCAAATTCACAAATTTGACAGATTGGGTATTCAAAACTTGTAGCAAATGAGCATCTTTACTGCAAAACTAAAGCTAAGGGCTTACCTGGGCGGCAAAATGGCAAATCGTAGTAGTGGTAGGTTTCACTGGAAGATAAACAAAAGAACAATAAGAACAGCAAATTCAGATTCACGAAAACAGGTCGCACCAAGAAATTTTCACAATTCGAAGACCTAAATATGTTAGTGATGGTATTGACATCTACCTGGGATTGCTGAAGAGTCCCACCTTGTTGACCAATAAAGGGACATGATCTCCGACATTGTACCGATGGTCGGACGGCGAGGCTGTAGCGGATCGGAGATCAAATCCTCCAAATGATATCAGTACCAACAACAATCGGAGATTCATCTCGAGGGGTTTAAGTCTCCGATGCAGAGCAGAGACAGAGACTACAAAATCGCCATTTTGGTAAACGGCAAGCATTAGCTCCCAAAACGCAGCGTTTCAATGTTTTGGGCGGGTCATGTACTATACCCGTTAACATATCTGGACCCATCTTCTTCGTTTCGGTTCTGCCTGCCATTAACTTCTTGAAAAATGCTAGCTTTTTTTACTTGGCCAATCTGCAACTGACATACTATCTGTTCAATTCAATACCCAACCTTTTTTTCAATGGGTTCTATAGTTTTATTGATTTGTAAAGGATTTGGCATTTGGATTGGTTGTTCATGGAGTTTGGTTATTCTCAATTCAATTGATTTGTGACTATTTAGGAACATACATAGTGTCCCACCTTGGAGGTGCTTGAGTGTATGGTGTTAGTCTCTGCAACATGTAGAAGTGGACAAAAACTAGCTGTAAGCACTTTTTTTCACACTATTTCTTTCAATTCAAATGATTGTCCTGTCTAAATATTGTGCCCATGGGCTTGTCAAACTCATTGGAAAGGGAGTTTGAAGCAATTCATGTCTTGATATTAGAAGATGATTTCAAGATCTTCTTTGGAATGTTGTGTTTAACTGATAATGAGGATGAGATCATGGACTTACATAATTACATTCTATGCCTGTTTGTTGCTTCGGTGCAAGGCAAGGCTCATTCAGGCCTAGAAAATATGTTGTTCTTCGAGCTTGGATGTATTTTTCGATCTCATCGGGTTGAGGAACACACATTTGATCATTCTCGGCTAATGAAGAACACAGATTCTTCATTGCCAATTATCTACACCCTGACCTCTATGGGAAGACTAGTAGGGCATTATTGTGGAATTTTTCCTTTCTGTCATGATTCAGCACCCTGATAAGTAACCAAACAATATTGTTGTTTGTTTCTTTCTACTTTATACAAATTGTCACATAATCTTGTGGTACTCATTTAATATGCAGAACCCAGAGGATATGCATATATGGACTATGCAGAGGTACCTGAAATTTTGAAACTTTTTCATCTCCAGGTCATTACTGCATTATGTTGCTACTTAGTGCTACTATTTGGGTTGATAATGTGGTTTCCTATTAAATGTGACTGCATAGGATTTGGAACAAACATAATACAGGTTTTGGAACATGATACAGAATATCAAGGTTTCATGGCTAACAGAGAAAATAAATGACAGTTTGTAGCGGGAATTGTGAAGGTAATGATACTTTTGTCAATGGCAGGGAACAATTTGGCATCTTTTATAATGAATTTGGTTTGGCAAAAATATCTGAAATTGAGAAAGTGCTGCTAGTACATGTACACCCCAAACAGTTGTAAGATATCTTATAACATAGACCAAAACTTTGGTTTAATGGTTTATTCACCGGGCAGTGCATTTATTACTATCTCTCTACTCCCTCCAGATCCCTCCCGGAAACACATCCGGAGTCTCTGTTAATGGTGTGTTGCTTCGCACAAGTCACATTTTCGAGACACATAATCTCTTAAGTTGACAATTGAACTTAGAACACGAGAAAACACGTGGAATAGACGACAAATACTTCTAGTGTCTACGAATTGACCGAGACAAAACATCCGCATCACACATGCATATACTATAATGATTGAGAATAACATGGGATGGGACTGACCATTAACATTGCTGTTCATTGATTAGCTAGCATTCACCAAGAGACAAATTTACCCATAGCCAAAACAGGATTATGTTCTCAGTGCAAATGCCACTTAATGAACCAAAACAAATCCTTAGTGGTCCTCCCAATCAACATGCCACAACACAAGAATATCAATTCAGGTTCCATTGGCTTGTCCCTATATTTCATTTCATGATTAATTATTAGTAAACAACTATTGGAGATTTAAGTTGTCAGAAGATGAAGAGTGTATACTAGTAATTGATTGCACAACTTTTGGGTCATTGGGTGTGTGGTCCATAAAAACCAGAACTTGTTATTAGATTCTTTCATTAATCTTTGTTGTTAATCATTGGACGGAGCCCAGGATGTTCTTTCTCATTAATGAAAGGTCAGCTCATTTTTGCACCATCCATTACTTACATGTCTTCTCTTTTATGGTATCTTTATTTATTTCCTTAATTCTCTAACTCACCAAATCTGACCTTGACAACAATATTTCCCACAACTCTTTCACAACTTCACGCAACTGCACAATGTAAACACTACACAACACAACTTGGTCCAATTAATAAATTAATTATGCTCTAATCCCATGCTTGAGTGACAAGCAATCACTTAATCCAGTTAACCAAAATTCTTGGAAACCATAATCAATACTTGGATTTGATTCAGACCAATCACTTTTCTACACATCCATGGATATATAAGATCAAAGGAATCTATGTAGTAATATATAAAATCTATGAAAAACATGTTGTAAGGTTTATTGGGAACAAAAGTAAATTTACCTAATCCATAAGCTCTACTCTATTTGAACCAAAACCCTTTAATTATGAGCCAATGATTGGTGTCATGGAAAGGAATAATTGGTGAAAAAGCACATAAACCTACAAGGTAGCAGATGAGCCCAACATTTAATATTTTGCTTAAATCTTCTTCTTTTTCTTTGAGGAGGATTAAGGGGTCCATTACCTAAAAGTCTCTGTTTCTCTCTCAATAATTCTGCTAAGTGGTCATGGATATTTAAAAAGAAACACTTAAATTAATGTGGAATATAATTATACAATTATTATCAACCTCTCTCTGTCAACCCTTTTGTTTCTTTAATGTCCTGTCTTGAGACTCTTTTCCAAGAAAATAAAGGCAGCTCTGAGAGGATTAGGCATGAGGGTTTATTTTTATTTTTTTAAAAAGAATCAAGGTTATGAGGCATTGACAACAAACAAAAGAAACAGCTAATGAGAGAATTTGAATTAAATTGGGTATTGTAAAATGGAAACCAATCTGCCATGGGCTTGGTACCTCAAAGAAATAAACTTCTATTAATAGAAAGGAATCTTAATGAGGCATGGTTTTAGGTGATGACAGGGAATGGATGTTGACCCATCAACAAAGAGGATAATACCAAACAAATCCATTTCAAAGAAGAGGATTAATTTTCAGAGAAATGCACAAGTGGGTTTTTTTCTGCAGCTTGCTTGTGGATTATTATTCTAATGTTTTGGTTGAAAATGGTATAAGCTCAAAATGCTAAGGATCTCCTCAATTGAAATGAGAGAATTCTATCACTGAGTCGAAACATTTTTTTTTAAATATTATCGAATGTCTACTACGACCGACTTTTAACGAATCTTTCTTAATAAAATCTTGAGAATTTACCTCCAACTTTCTTTCTCTTTCAAAGCCAAAGGCCATGAGTTGTCAAAAGTAAACTCAATCCCCTTTTAGGCCTATAAAAAATCAACAAAACCCCTTTAGAGCTTTTCTTTTTTCCCTCTTTCAATTTACCATCTTTTGTGAAAGATAACCTTGTCTCTTCTTCAATATCCAATGTTATAAAAAAGAATCATTATTATTTTTTTCTTGAGCAAGTACTTGCATTCCTGAGAGACCAATAAAGGAACCAATGAGAAAGCACAGGCGGTTACAAGAGAGAGAGATTGTGGAGTAGGATTCTAGTGGGTTCTTCTTTACAAAGACCCACACTTTTTTTTACCCCAAAAAAATTTCAATTTTTAATTTTGATTACTTATATTTTCTTCATACCCCACACACAAAACAAAGAGCCAGAGACAGGTCTGGCAGGACAAGATTTTCTGTACCATGGGGATGAGTTCCCAAAATCTGAAAGTATTTACTCAGAGGGTGATAAATAAAGCACACTAATCAAACAGGTTTCTTCACAGAGAAGAAGAAGAAGAGAGAAAAAAATAGAGACACCAATTGAAAGATCAAAAGTTGGAAGAAGGAGAGAGAGATATCTGAGAAAAAGACTGGACCCTCCCAGCTTGGACACCTCTTGTGTTTGTGGCTACTTAGATATATACTTTTGTTTGACAAGAAAGCTTTGATCTTTTGTCCCTCTCATCACTTGCTCTCTTTGCTTCCCTTCTCCATATAAGAGATTTTTTTTGGTAAACTTACAAAATTTTCTTTCCAATTCCTCTGTTTTCACCTCTTTTGCTCTCTCCAATCTTAACTTCAACATATACATGTTTTCTCTTCACTTGTGCTAGCTTTTCTGCTTCAACTTTGGATGATGATGATGAGAATGGTCTGAAGAGAGGCTTGCATGGCTAGTCACAGGCTTGGAGAGACTGGTCTATCAGATTCAGGTCCTTCAAATCATCATATTGCTTATGGTCTTCATGGGATCACCAATCCCACAAGCTTCCTGTATGTGTCTCTCCTGTTTCAAAAGATCAAATTTTGAGACATGGGTTTTGGTTATGTTGTTTAAATTTTGTTCATGAATGGATGATCAGGAATCAAGAAGGATCTGCGTTTGATTTTGGGGAGCTAGAAGAAGCAATTGTGTTGCAAGGAGTTAAAATTAGAAATGATGAAGCAGCTAAAGCATGTATGCCATCTCCTTCTTCTTCTTCTTTATCAATCATTACTCTTTTTGTGTGACGTTTTGATGAGCAAAAAAAGAAAGAAACCAACACCACCTAAAAGCAGAGAGAGAGAGGTGTGGGTTTTGGGTTTTTGAAAATGTCCACAGAAGGGCACAGTTGGGGGTTACCATTTCCAATACAGTAATGATTCTGAGACAAGAGACTTGAATGGCGTGAGGATACAAACTTAGAAACCTGACCTCCCAGCATGATTTACTGACTCCATAACTGCAGAAAAGAAAAAGAGGGATTAGGTTTTGATATTTTCTTTGTTGAAAATCTTTTGGGTCTTTATATTTTGGTGATCCTCTGCCTCTGAGATTTTGCTTTTGTGATTCTTGCAGCTTTATTCACAGGCACAGCCAGACCTGCAGCTACTCTGGAAATGTTCCCTTCATGGCCAATAAGATTTCACCAAACCCCAAGAGTAACTAGCTCCTACCTCCCTCCTTAAATTTTCCTTTGACCATTTCCTACTTTCTTATCCTTCTTCTTCAACAACTTTTGAATACCCATTTTCCAGAATGAAAGGTCTGATTTTGGGTTGGTGGTTTTGGTTCTAAAGTTTAAAGCTTTGGTGGGTTTGTGTTGAAAATACAGGGAAGTTCAAGGTCAGGAGGAGAGAGCACAGACTCAGGATCAGCATCAGCATCAGCAGTGAACACACTTTGTTCAAGCAAAGCTGAGGCCCACTTAGAACCAGAATCTCCTATCAGTAGAAAAGACCCTCAGTTTTTGGACCAGAGGCATCTCCAACACCAACAGCAGCAGTTTCAACAGCACCCACTAGAGATGGCAAGTGATATCTCCAGAACAGGAACTTCTCAGAATCAATCAGCTGCCAAGCCACCACCCCAAGAAAAGGTTCTTAATTTACTGTTTTAAGTTTTAACATTAACTATATACAATCTTCCCATATCCCAAAAACTAAGGAAAAAAGTTACATCTTCTTCATAGCCATGATTACTGTTTTGACCTCTTTCTCTCTCCAAAGCCCAAATCCCAACAACTCTCAGAAAATCAAATAAATGGCAGAGTTTTTCTGACCTATGGATGATTTTCTGACATGAATGATATTGAGTTTTGTACATAGAAAAGGCAACAGAGAGAATCTTCACAGTGTTTTCTTTTTTCACACAACAGTTTTCTTGATAAAATAATGATTCACTTTACCCAATCCCCAAACTGAAGTTAAACACCTTGCTTTTTTAAGCCCTAACCTCAAGATCAGGCAATGATTTCTTTCTCAAAACCCATATCATTATCATCATTACCTGTCTCAACTCCAGCATTTTGCATCAGCATCAGAAACCCATAAATCTTCCCAGAAACAAATTTTCTCATCTCCTTAGATACCTAATCATTGTTTAGAACCAAGATTAGGTAAAAATAAATATTGTCAGATTCTGATTTTTTTAGTATAATCTTTTGTTATCAGAGGAAGGGTGGTGGTTCAACATCAGACAGACCACTTGATGCTAAGGTCTGAAACTTGCTTTCATTTATTATTATTATTTTATTAATAAAGCTTTGTCCATTTTTTAAAAAACCAATCTTTTGTGAACTGGGTTTCAGACATTGAGAAGATTAGCTCAAAATAGAGAAGCTGCTAGGAAGAGCCGCCTCAGAAAAAAAGCTTATGTCCAGCAGCTGGAGTCCAGTAGAATTAAACTTACTCAGCTAGAACAAGATCTTCAACGAGCCCGTTCTCAGGTTCTTGAAATTATTAACTTTTTAATTTCAATTATCTAAAATAAAATTGTAACATTATTGTTAAAAATTGTGATGTGTTCTTGGTGGGTAGGGCTTGTTGTTGGGGGTTTGTGGAGCTGCTGGTGCTGGTGGAAGCATTAGCTCTGGTAAGTTTGTAATTTACTGAAAATTTCTCATTTCTTGTTTGCAAAATGCAAATTTCTAAAAATGTTGGCCAACTTTCTAAATAAGACTGAATCTTTTGTCTATGTCTCTAGCTTTCTATAAAGAGAATATGATCAACAATACACCAGAAAGATTCATTGGCCTTTTTCAAGACAATTATATATATTCTGTAGCTACCAACCTTTTCACTTTTATGCCAAATAGATGGAATTGGTCCAGCATCTAATCTATAGCATATGATATATATTAAATAATGAATTAGATCGTTGTGCTTGTGCCTGTATGCATGTATATATATAGGTGCTGCAATATTTGACATGGAATATGGGAGGTGGTTGGAGGACGAGCACCGGCACATGTCAGAGCTGCGAACGGGGCTTCAGGCACAGTTGTCGGACACGGATCTTCGGATAATTGTGGATGGATACATTTCACATTACGACGAAATGTTCCAGCTCAAAGGTGTAGCTGCAAAAACTGATGTTTTCCACCTTATTACCGGGATGTGGACAACTCCTGCCGAACGCTGCTTCCTCTGGATGGGTGGTTTCCGGCCATCCGACCTCATCAAGGTGGCACATTTTGTCCCTAATATTGGTCACTGGTTTTTTGGGTCATTGTCCTTTTGCTTTCTTTAGAAATTTTGTGTCCCATTTCCAAAGTTTTCTTTGCAAGTGACTGTGACTTCCTTAATTCTAGGAAAACTATTTTCTTTCCAAATTAAATGAATTGCACAGCATCTTTTGAATAAAATAATACCCAACCACCAAGAGTAAATAGGATAAATCATGTTACTTGTGATTAACTTTTCAAAAATAGTTCATTAGCAGATAGAGCTTATAAATAAATGATGATAAGCAGCTCATAATCATTAGTTATCATCAAGTTACATTTACCGAACATGTAACTTGATGAAAAGTAGTTTTAATGTTTATAAGACTGTTTGACCAACTTATAACCTTAAACAAGCACCCTCTACGTCCATTTGCAGATGTTGATATCACAACTCGACCCGTTGACAGAACAGCAAGTAATGGGGATTTACAGCCTGCAGCACTCGTCGCAGCAAGCCGAAGAGGCGCTGTCGCAGGGGCTTGAACAGCTCCAACAGTCCCTGGTCGACACCATTGCGACCGGACCGGTTGTTGACGGCATGCAACAGATGGCTATGGCCTTGGGCAAGCTTGCCAATCTTGAAGGTTTTGTTCGCCAGGTATATACATATATGATATATATTTATATATCCACTTGTTGTTTTGCGCCGCAATTCTTGTGTAAAACTGTAACAATCTCACTGTTTAGTTACCATTTCTGACCTCATGTCCAACCTTCTGATTTTACATTTTAAATTGACTTATACTACAATTAAATGTCTTTATCAGTGATAATAACATTTTTATATTGAAACAAATAGCTATCAATATGGGTTGTTTTCGTCAACTAATTAGCCGTTTTAAAATTAAAATAATCTGAATGGTTTTAGGGTTCTGGTCTGTGTGTTTTGCTTTGAAAGTGATGTATGTTGACATAGAAACCCTAGATAGCTAAAACGATCCTACCAACTTAGTATTGAATTAACTAATAATAATGTAAATTCTTGAAGGAAAAATTGGTTATGCCTATTATTTTAATCCATATGTTTTGCAGGCTGATAATCTGAGACAGCAAACCCTTCATCAATTGCGCCGGATCTTGACTGTCCGGCAAGCAGCAAGATGTTTTCTGGTGATCGGAGAATATTATGGACGATTACGAGCTCTGAGTTCCCTTTGGGCTTCTCGTCCAAGAGAGTAAGATCATTATAATTATAATTATTTTAATTTAATTCGATATGTTGAATCTTGCTGAGCTAGGGTTTCAATACAGTTCTTGAATAGCTTAATTTGTTTTCATGGTGCAGCAACATGATCAGTGATGACAATTCATGCCAAACGACCACGGATTTGCAGATGGTCCAGTCTTCACAGAATCACCATTTCTCAAACTTCTGAGCAACAAATCAGCTTCTTCTTCATCAAAAACAAATCAAATCACCTATTTAATTAGGTTTTCGATCATGTTGTTGAAGCTAGCTACTACTGCTATACGGATAGAGTTTTTTCTCTTCTTGTTGAGTAGTAATTATATATTATTAATCATATACGTTAATCTTTGTAAATTAATCAATTTTATATGAGCCTTAATTAATCATCTTGCTTGTGTTTTCAAGAATATTAAATATGATTGTGTTTTGTTCTTGTAGCTACTGGCTCTTCATTAACATATAAAGCTATGGTAGCTTGAGGTGGGTTGTTGCTTTTCATTAATGTGAAGTGGTTGGGTAGAGGAAGAAGAAGAAGTAAGAAACTATAGAAAGGACAAGTTGGGAACATAAAAAATAAATTTATAAACTCAACACATTGTCTTTTCCAAATGGAAACAAACAAACTATAGGTGTAGAGTAGTGGCCAATTATTTTTTTAAAAGAATAAATAAAAAGAAGGCTGGTGTGTTACTCTACATTTATATCATATATGAAGTGGTTGCAAAGAGATTGAGTATTTAATTTAATTGATTTTACCGAAAGAACGATAAGGAGAGGAATGTATATATTTTCTTCTCCTCCTAAATGATAAAATATTGTACAGAATATAATAAAAAAAAATCAGCTCTTTTTTTTTTTCCTTTTTATTTGAATGGTTTTAATGATAGGTTTATTTGACTATTTTATAGTAATAGACACGTACACACAGCAGCATGCGTCGTGCTCTTGTCTGATTGAAAGCATGCAGCTTACGTGCCTCTTCTTTGTGAAGAGAGACAAAAAGGAAAGATTATATTAACAATTTGATTCTGATAAAATATAAGTAGATTTGAGTTTAACATAGTCAGATTTGTATCTTGTTCGTGTTGATTAATTCAATATGCTAAATAATCGGATCGTGTTAGTGTTGAATATTTTTTTCCTATTAATTAAACGGGTGATAAATGGAACGTGTAAAATTTGTTTATTAACTCATTCATTTAAAGATAAATTAAAGTATAAAAATTCAAATATATCGTGTTTAATATGACAAATCTATACATACTATAAAAGTTGAACCAAAAAACAGGTTTATAATGCGTATTAGAGCGCCACGTCATCAAATTTTCAGTTTTACCACAAATTTTTGCTTAATTGTACATTTAGCACAAATTTTTATTTAATTATAATTTAGAACTAAATTTGTAATCATGTCAATTTTTTACTTCCTAAATCTAAAATTCTTATATATAGAATTCGAGTAACTATCAAATTTAATATTAAATTTACACAATATGTATTGTAAGGAAAATTTATATTGGAGTTATAATAAAAGAATTTCCTTAAATTAAAGTTTACCTAAATAACTCTTTTTTAATTAAAACTTTACAAAATCATTTAAAAAAAAAAAAAAAAAGTGACACAATTGAAATTTTACGTAAGTAGTATTTTTTTAATTTATTATTATAAGAGTAATAATATTATTTTCCACAATTTTTTTAATTGAACTTTACAAATTTCAAAAAATATAATTTATCAATAGAAAAGTAAATAATTATAATTCAATTACAAGTTAATTGACTGTGACAAATTAAGTGAATGCATAAACCTTAATTGAAATCTATAAATAAGAGAGGTAAACTAACCATATTTGCTTAATCACCACATAACACATTCATCGGTACGTTATTTTTGTAATAAAATATATGTAAACGATTAGTAATTTTATTTACAAAATTATTTTTTTCATGCGGACAAATTTGTGGTTTTGCCTAAATAGCAATTCCAAATCTTAATTGGTTCAGTAGAGAATTCGAGTTTTTTATGTTATCGTTAATATGTAGTTTATTTAACATGTGTTAATAATTTTTTTGTTTTATTTTTATTCTTCTCTTTTTTTAGAATATAAACATATATTTTATGCAAAAATCAAGATTTATTTTTGTAGAAAAATTCATCATGAAGTGGATCAAGACGCTTAATGCATGCCCTATGTGCCCTTTTAGGTTCTAAAAATTGTAAAGAACTGCACTGTAAGTTAACATATGTATGTAGGCATTTGTTGTTGAATAAATCATCGCATATCCGCCAACATATGTAAGTTAACATATGTAAGTGGTCCATGAGTTACTCAAAATGGTTTTTACAATACTTATCAGTGTTTAATTAATGGGTGTTTAAGAAGAATAGCAACAAATGAGGCTACATCAACGTATTAATTTTAAAATGTCAATCAGATTTTGCTGTAGATCTTGGATGCTCCTGTACCATTAACTGCATGCTTAATCTTGCCTTTGATGGTGGATTTACTAATTAATTATCATAATTAGTAGAATATAATATTAGAATTTTGGGACCCATCACTGAAAAAATTGATACAAATTAAATCAATAATTTAAATAAGAGGTTGGCATTGGCAGGCAATATATATCCATCGTTATCAGCGTGCCTTTGTTACTCCCATTAATTGGATTATATATAGGAATAGGAGGAGCTTATCTTTGTTTTAGTAATTTAATTAGTGAATACGTACGTATTAGTTTATAGATTAATTATCAAAATCCTAATGCTGCTTTCGTCATTACTTTTTAGTAAAAGATTTTGGTGCATCAGACACATTCTGGGCGGCTCTCCACTATTATTTCTCTATTATTTAATTGTAATATTAGCATGAATATTCATTAATGTCGTGCAGGATCGATGCAAATTAAACTAAATAGTTCACATGCACTAAATAAATAAGGACTTAATTTGAAAACAATGAACATACTGTACACAAAAGTAAAACAAGGTCAAAGTAGAAGTAGAGAGGAGTGTCTCTTTGGATAGGGTTTCATACAGTTACGACTGCTTTTAACTTACAAAACGACAGTATCTTGAGTTTTTAGATGACAAATTGTGTTCTCTTTTGCTCAGACAATAAACTCTTTTATAGCAAATTAAGATGTTAGAATTTGTAGAGCAGATATAATTATTAGCGAGTATCAAACACACAGGATAACTCAAGGATAGTGGCGCAGTTGGCAACACAGGCTGCGTGAGTAGGAAGTGCGTTTGCGTTCAATCCCTGCTCAACACACCAATAGGAAGAGGGATGAGATTTAACTGTGACTTACTCTTAAAGGTGTCAATCACGAGTTTACAGCCCGGCTTAGGAATCCATTGGTACAGACCGAAAAAAAGAGAGGATAAGATATAGGAATACCACCGATCAACTTACAATAATTAATATCAATAGCCTCAATGGGGCTGGGCTCACTTTGGAAGTTGGGCCTATTGTATCAAAACATATGACTAACTCAGCCCAAATTAAATCTGGGTCAAAATGCAAAGATAATGTATGCATATAAAATTTCTTTTTCCCTTTCTCTTGGTCAAAACTCAAAACTCAAAACTAAAAAGTAAAAAGGAGCCAATGCCTAAAGTGGCTCCCCTTCTAAGTATAGAATTGAATTGTGGTTACATAAGAATGAGCTCAGAGAGATCATCCATTGGAATTTCAAGGCCAATGGAATCATGGTCTTGCAAGCCATCTTCATCAAAGTTCAACCAAGAAGTAAGATCCTGCGGTCCGCCCAGTCCTACTTCTATGGGATCTAACTCATGCAACTGCATGTTACCAAAATCCGCCTCCTCCTTGTTCAGAGGCGGTGCTGGTGGCCTCGCTTCTCTGCCTGCTTCTTTAAACCTGCCTTCGCCTTGGCATCCATTTCCTGAAGCGGGCAGATGACTGTTCTTCGGCTTTGGTTTTGACTTTGCTTTTGTTTTCCGCTCACCCTTAAAACTGTCCAAGGATGTCCTATCTCTCTCACTTCTTTTTCCCTTCACCCCACCAATAACATTACAATCAAGGGCTGGTGTTAGCCTTGACGAAGCACTGCCAACAACATCATCGATCAGCACTTCCCTCTTCTTCCCCTTCTTCAAAACGGGTTGATATTTCAAGAAATCCTCTTCTGATAAGCAGACGGCACCTTCCCGAGCATCTGAAGAACCTCTGTCAACATTATCTCTATGGGAACCATATCCTTTTAAGGTACTGGAAACAGCCCCTGCAACAATAAATGGGAACACGACCAGCATTTATTCAATATTAGCGCACCATTTAGATGTCAACTATATACTTATAGTAAAGGAAATTCAGTCCGCCATTCAGTCCCCAAATTATCATAATGGACCGATTCAGTCCCTGAACTACAAAGGTTACTAATTTGGTCGGACTTTCTCTAAATTGGTTTTTTTTGGCACCTCCAAACAAGCACACGTGGATTTAAGCAGACATACCTGATCCTCTGGCTTCATCTTGATGGTTAGAAGCTTCATTATATGTATTACTAGCAGTCCCCGAGCCGACACCATCAACAGATTTTGCATCATTGTTTGAAGGAGATGCAGAGAAGATGACATCTCGCAGTGCAGGCTCGCCAAAACAGCTACTGCCAGTATTTTCAAATTTCCGGCATCTGGCGAGACTGCGCTTCACAAAAGCCAATGCAACTTGTCTTGAAACCTTACGGGCTGCACTTTTTGAAGCATTACTCCCACGGCAAGCCTGCATAAAGTGATAATTGTAAAATTCATATATATTATGATTGATAGGAACCCTGATTCCTATTAATCTAATTCAAGCAATCATCATATTCAAATATAATAATGAAAGATAAATTACTGTACCTTAGCCACATATACAATTATTTCCAAGATCTTAGACAAGCAAATTTTATTTGTATTGGAGAGCAATGATGCTTTAACAGTTTGACATATTCAGTCCAAAGAAAGCACATGTACAACATACTGAAACAGTTTCTCTTGGTAAAAAAATAAAAGTACCTCTTTCATTTTTATTTGTGAATCTCCAAGTGCACTATTTAAGTACTATTAACAAACAAAAGTGCCAAGGACTACAAAAGACTCTGTATCAATAGACAATTATAAACACCATACTTCATATGTTACCAGTTTCAATTTGACGCCTTTGAAGTTACCCTAGGGGTCTAGAGGGAGACATTTGGGTACACTGTCTTTCCCTTTCTTTTGTAGAGACGCTATCTCTCTGACACAAACTTGTGACCTCAAAAGTTAAATATTGACAAGAACTTTCTGGTATCTTCAATTTTAAGTTAGCCACACTGGTTCTTTATGAAACAATTGGTCCCAAAACATATTATAAATGAAAATAATATGAAAACATTTTTTTGGAAATGAGACGGGCTACATCCATTTGAAATCAAGTTTTGAAAAATATGAAGATGGAACAACTTGTATGCAACATAGTTCTAGATCAGGATGTGATAATAATAGTGAACCACATCTTAAAGGTCTCAAAAATTTAATTAACACCAACAGAGCCCAGGTGAAGGACTGAAGCAATTACCAATCTTTTCCGGTAAGCCATTTCAATAAGTTGATCCATTGCAACCTGTTCCATGTTCCTGCAATTTGAGGACACAATTATAATACAAACGAGTCAGAGTTTAACAACATTATCAGGCAAAAACATTGTAAGTCCTACCGTTTTTCCTCATCCCTCTTAGTCTGAATAGCTGTATGGATTTTGCCCAGTTTCTTCTTCTTTCTTCCAATCTATCAGTCAATCATCAAAATCATAAAACAGTAAGATAATCAATCATATGGAACCTCAAGGTAATATTTTAGCATTCAAGTAAAGCAGAACAAACAGCATTGAATGGAAAGAAAGATCACACAAGTAAAAGTGTAGAGAGATTTAATTCATGTTTGAATATCTGGAGAACTACCTGTTGGTACAGCCCTTCTTTAAGTTCCAAGATATCCTGATTAATCACTTCCTCCTCTGCTAGATCAGGCTGAAGAAAAGCAAAATAACAAAGTAGTAAATAAACATAAACAATTATATGAGTATTACACAAGCCATGAAATTGACAAGGAAGGCTAAATATAGGATAAATATGTGAAAGAACAGCGTACCAATGTCTCTGGATACAAGCCAATACTTTGTAGCTCCAGCAGAAGTCTGTCATCCAGACACATCAGCTGATATTGAGAATCAGATGAGGATAAGCCCGAAACATTTAACTCCCCAGGCTGCACCCGATTAGGAACATTCTGACTTATTTCACTGATAGGTCCCACATCTGAATGCGAAAAATCATCTCCCAGCCACTTTTCATTACTATGCAAAGAATTGGGTGTGCTTGAGCACCTAAATGGGTTAGATACAACACTCTTATCACATGAAAATCTTTCTAACAAACAGTTTTTCTGAGACTGGTAGTTTACTCTCGATTCAACTTCATATTCCATTCGGTCCCTTTCTTTGGGTTCACTATCAACATGATTACAGGAACCACAATGAGAGTCATCACTCACATACTGAAGAGCCATACTCTTCCCATCATTATAATGGTAAAACTCTTCATTTTCATCTTCTTCAATCAAAGCAGAAAGAACTCTTTGATACAACGGAGTAACCTTGTCTAACTTTCCCTGGTCAGATCTTCCAGACAAAGCATCAGTATTAATTGATTCTAGATTTGACTGGCTTTCTTGCCTTTTGCCAGAACAAATAGGAACTTCTTTATGCACAACATCCTGGAGAATATGGAAAAATTTCACAGTTAATTGATATTTCTCTGGCAAAGTTTGGTTGAACTTCTCTTATCATCCGTATTGTTTGACAGTTTCACTTGAGGTTTAACTAAGTTTTTTAGTAACAAATAATAGTAATAGTGTAATACAATTCACTAAAATGGAGAAAAACAGAAATTGATAAATTATGCAGCCAGACTGTTACCAAAACTTTATATTCATTGCCAAACACTGCAGATAGACCCCCATCAAGCTCCTCTGCGAAACTTAGCTGTACCAAAATCAAAATGGAGTATAAGCCTCTGACGCAAAAATGTTCATGAATCATTAACATTATCTATATATCCTACTTTCTACCTGTTGCTTCAGGTAGGATGTGTCTTCTGAACTGACAGACGCGAAAATAGGTTCCATTTTCTTCCAAAATGGACCAGAACAGGCGAGATCTGCAGGAAAAAGTTTGAACTTTAAAACTTAAAACACAATTTGTAAAATACAAAACAGGCTGTCCCTTCAAGAGAAATGTTAAAGGAAAAGGTCAAGATGCATACTGCTAGCATTACGTGCAGAATTGGCAGCCGCATATAATTCCTCATGATCATCATCAGATTCACCTGGATGTTTACATGTCAATACATATTAAACAATATTACTGATGAAAGACTTATAGCAGTAGTAATTTCCATGAATTTTTATTATATTTTAGATGAGTGATATCTTAATGTGTATAATATGAATATAAGAATATAATTAAGTTCATTTTTTTAAAATAATAAAAATAATAAAAAAAAACAAGGAAGGAGGTGCAAATTCGTCACATAACAATCTTTGGTGGTTTCTTTTGTTAATACCTGTGTAATCTGAAGAACCAACATTCAGCATCGGTCCAACTCGGGTAACAGCTTTGCGATCTTTCAGCTTCTTTGATGGAGGACGGCCAGATTTACTGAAGTGATTAAAAGGAGATGATTTAATAATGAAGATTCCGTCATAAGACTCACAACAAATACACCATTAATATTCTAATCTTTGTAATAAGAAAAGTTCAAACACCTTTTACTCTTGTCAGAACTAGGCCTGATGCTTTGGAGTGGCTTTGTTGTAGGTAGATTCTCTAACTTTTCCCTCCCTAGAGGAATGCCAGGCCTTGTCAAGGATGAACACCTTCCACTTCTTCCTTGTCTCCGCACACCATCTCCAATATCATTGGTAGGTACTTTGATTTTCCTTGCAGGCTGCGCAAAAGTTCCAATTTTCTGAGCAGCAACCTCACCCTCATGAGTTTCTTTTCCTTTCAATCTATCTTCCCCAGCTCCTGACTCTTCACTCTCAGATAACCTAACTGGAGATGACACATTTACAAGTTTCCGTTTGAAATTTGGGAGATTATTATCAACACTGCTAACAAGAAGTGATGCATTAGTCTCAATGGATGAAGTTCTAGCGCTGAAATCAGATGCTGCAATGCCTGCTGATGAAATCTGAGTTTCAACATGGTTTGAGACAGGAGATATTAGATTTGATCTCCTCATCCGTGAGTTGTTATGTGGCCTCTGACGAACCCACTGGGCCATAGGATGTGAAGAAGAACCAGTAGGTATCGAAATCTTCGGGTTGTTTGCCTCACCTGATGCTTGTACTTTGTTTATGATTGTAGGTTCTTCCCATCCTTGGGCTCCAGATGAGATTTCAAGGTTCGGAGATGAATCCAATGCCATGACTGAACCAGTTCGTGGTGCCCTACAAATCTTTGCTTTTATCACAGTACTTGGATTTCTTACAGGGTTATCCTCCCGAATGTTTGACCTGATTAGAAGAGTGAGAGTAAATCAACAACCTCATCAAATCCAAAAGCACAATTAAAAAGATAAACCATTGGAACATGTAATCTGACAACACAATTAAACAGACGACTTGATGGTTTCCGATTTCTAAGTTTTATGGACTCCACAACACAGCCAGAGTATATCAGAATGACAAGATGAAAGAGTTAACACATACTTATTACTTCCTCTTGCAACAACCCTCGGATCTACCACAGTTGTACGATCCCTTGCAAGGGAGTCACTTTCGGGCGAGTTCCTGAAAACTGTACTTGCATTTGAACTAGAAGGCTCAAAGGAATCTTCCAACTTGTTGATTCCACCAACTCCTGAAGATTTCAATCTGATATACACAAACAGGCAAAAATAATAAAAAATTGTTTTTTAAATCATATTGGATTGAATAGATTTTAAATTGTAGCAATCTCGAAACCAATAAAAAAATTACAAAAATAATCTTGCACATAATGAAACTCGGTGAACTAATAAAGAATACTTGAGAAAAGGAAATAGCAAACCATTCTATCACGAAATCAAGTAACCAGAAGAAAACAATCTAGGATATGAAACTATTCCAACTAGATATATCGTAAAAGATCTAAATACTGTGTTCGGGGTTGAGGGAAAAAGAGGGGAAGGGTTTTAAAAGGCAAGTTAACGAAAGGAATGGTTGGATTCCTTTCCTCGTTGGGGATTATAATAACGGAAATGAAGATGAGAGTATAAGGTTACAAATTTACTATTAACTACTACAAAGAATATGGTCACAAAAATACAGTTATAATGGGAAGGACGCGGCAAATTTAAAACCTTTCCTTTCTCTTCTGGATCACCAATTTAGAGGGGTTTATAATTTGTCTATGGAGGGTTGCCGGAAACCCTCAAAACCTTAACTTTAAAAGAAAACTAATGGAGAGAATCGAGAGATATCCCTTTTCCTTTCCTTCCTTTCCCCTAAAGCATATATCGCAAAGCATCACATACCAAACCTTTAACCTGATAGCTACATGAAGTTACCTGAAGCCTTGGGCATCACAAGACCGCAACTTAGAATCAACAATCATCTTAGGGTGTGTAGTCCGTTTTACTTCTCGTTCAGCATTTAATACTCTATTACCTACTGATCCAACAGAGCGTTTCTTTTTTATCTTCTTATCCCATCCTTCGCCACCAGTAGGCAGTCTGCGAATCTTCTCTTCTGGCCGAACAGAAACCCCTCCACCAGCATGGAGCATATCTTCATCTTTCTCCATGACCATCTGCTGCCTTGAGATTGTACTGGGCCTAACATCTGCCTGGCAGATTTAAAAGTAACAAAATTGCATCAGAATGAAAGGAAAACCTAACAATTATCGCAAGTGTGGAATAGGATGTAGGGAAGAGGGGGAAGAGAATCCCACTATGTTAAATCTTGCTCAGAGTTTGGATTATAGTAGGAAGGGACAATAAGAATTTCCAATAATGACAAAAGGTAAAATAACAGTTAATATTTGAATGCCTGGTTATCAAAATCAGTAGAAAACTCCTCCTAACATTCTTTGTTTATGAGAATACCACTATTTTGTACTACAA
Source organism: Pelargonium nanum (assembly GCA_036897485.1). Taxonomy (NCBI): domain Eukaryota; kingdom Viridiplantae; phylum Streptophyta; class Magnoliopsida; order Geraniales; family Geraniaceae; genus Pelargonium; species Pelargonium nanum. Next base: position 32,045 of record JAYMTF010000264.1, read on the forward strand.
GATAATCCTTGAAATCCATTGATTTTGCACAACTGTCATTTACGTGAAAACTAAGGACTTAGGACAAACTGAATGAAAAATATATCTGTCCGAGTTTGAAATTCCAAGCAGATAATGGAGGCTGAAAAGGTAAAAATATAGGTCAAATTTTGACATGAACATTCACATACTAACCCGACCATCCAACGCTAACGTACGAGCACGCTTGTTCAGACCAACACTCTTGGCCCTCTCGTCAAATCTCTGAGTAATGTCACGGGCATTTCTATGTATCTGGCTTCCCATCTTTGTTAACTTTGTTCCACCTGTCCTGTCACTTATGAAATGGTCACTCCGTTGTCGCTTCTTTGAGATCAGGGTGTCCTTGTATTTATCCAATTTAAATATATTTTCATGCAGCAACTTGACTCGGTCCCTGGTAGAAAAGTTAACATGCATACAACTAAAACCAAATTAGCATCGTCCTATAAGAGCTTCAGTAAAAGATCAGATAGCAATGACCTTGATTACAGAATCTAAAACAAAACATAAACAGAGTATGTGGTACATAATGGTTCTCAAAATTAAAAGCAACAGATCCTAGTGGTAGAACAAGAAAAGTTCACGCATGAAGAACACATTCAACGATTCATGTAATCACTATACTAATATATTAAGAATGATAGTTTATATCTTGTTGGGCAAGAAACAAAAGCAATGCTATATATCAAAGCTGATGTTGACTCATGGGACTGTTGCCTATTTCATAATATTCAAATCAAAACCAACACAGTCCATTTATGATAAGTCCTTGCCATGTCAAACATGATGCATGATTATGACACTGTAAATGCATACCAAACACATTTTACAGTAAATATAAACCATGTCACAAACTATCACATGTACGATAGGCAGCTTAGCTGCAAAAGAAAAAATGAAATTTACCTGGCCATATTTGAAGAGCCTTGTACACTTTCTTTTAAGTGCTTGAGTTCCTCCGTTGCAACTGGTGGGGAAGGCTTTGTAGCTTTAACAGAATGATCCTCCCATGTGCTTCCAAAAGGTACTCCCAGAGCTCTTCTCAGCTCTCCAGAGCGTGTATATTTCTGATTCCCTAATGTAATTGGCTCCAGTGGCAGACATTGGGTCAATGGTGGCATCTCCAATGGCATCACAGTATTCCCACGGGTTGAATTACCCCCAGAACCCAACATTATGTTCTCAATACCCTAACCAAAGGTTCCCAGCTTGTCCAAACTAGCCCCAACTAGTTCACTCTTGCCAAAAATCAGCTTAACCGTCCAACTTACCTGTCATCATGCAATAGGCAGGGAAAATGGTAAGCTTCCTCTAACTGTTCAACTAAATGTGTCATTGGAAACAAAGTCTAGTAAGAACTCGGGTTGCTGGATGAGAAAAATAAAGAAAATAAAACGATTAAGGGGATTATTGAGTACTAGTTAAATTTGAGGGAAAACACTCGACCTAATTAATCATAATACAGTAATTTTCTTCAGCTAATTTACTAAAGCTCCCAGTTTCTATTAGCAGCCCCACCTTTCATCCCAATAAACAAAGCAGGGAGAAACGATTTCCTCAGAAACCAACCTCAATGTCACTCATCAATCCAGGCATCAAGACGCAATCTTCCAGCAGACATAAATCATACTAATGAGCAGAAGTTTCTATTCTCCAGTGTCCTAGATAATTAGAGCTCCAAGAATCCAAAATTGATTATCTCCTATTTTTCTACATTTTCATAGATCCTATGTAAACTAATACTATAATTGCAAACTTAAACTAAACTTGAACAAATAATTAAATGTCAATAAAGAACCATAGATGAGCATAAAGCAAAAACCTCACGTCTCTAGTTTCCCACCAATCAATCAACCCTAACATGTACAGGCAGCACAGCCGATAAAACAGTAAAGATGAAATCCCCACTTTCTATTTCCAAACACATCCACCACGAAGTAAACACAAAAAACAAAAACAAAAACATAGAGTTGAACATTTACCATCCAATTTCATTTTCCCGGAAACCAAACAGAGGTGAATTGGAGGAAAACAATTACTTTATGCAGCATGAAACAAAGAATGATTGGCGAAGCTGGAGTAGCTCCGAAAACCCTAGGAGTGGCGCGAATTGTGAAATTTGGGATAAATTGAGGTGAAATTGAAGTGGGATTGTGTAGAAGAAAGTGACAATTGAGAAGAGAAGAGGAAAGTACCTGAGATCAATCAGATTAAGCGCAGATCATGAAGATCAATGAACGTAATCGGACACAGAGATAGAGATGGAGATAGATATGGCTTCAAGGTTAAAGCGGGAGAGGATTGCGTCGAAATTATATATATAGAATACATTGAGACCGTATAATACCAATTCGTATATTCGTAACATTATGCCATAAATCATACGGAGTATTTTCTTAAGAGAATACGGAGAATTATTCCAGTTTGAGCAATGTTATATGTCATAACTATTGTTTAAAAATATTTGTACAAAATTATGATAATTAAAAAGACATTATACATCAATTGTTTCATTAATGTTTAAAAAAATTTATTTCATTTATCACTTGACATAATCATAACGTCTCACGTGTATAATATATCTTAGAAAATACGCACGCTTTGTCAAAAATTTATTGAAGAGTGGAGGTATCATATATGTCGAGTTATTATTCATTGAAACATAATATTAAACTCAAAAACATAAAAGATACATATGTCACGTAGACTTTTATGTCACTTTGTACAAATTTTGGGGCATTAAACATTTTTCTTTTAATTTTGTCATAGTTTACGCAAAAACTTTTTATTTGTCAAAATATGCAGCTTTTTATATAACGATACAAACATAATTAAAAATAATCATCTTTAACAAAGAAATAAGAAAATAACTAACTAGTAGAGGATGACAAACAAGTGTGTTTTGTGTTTTTTTTATCAGTTTTACACCATATATGGGGTTCCTGAGCGGGCCCGTACATTTGCGGTTGACACCTTTAAGCCGTTTTACCACAGTCTGACTAATCCTCATTCGAGGTTTGTTCACAGTTAAAACTTTCACCTCTCCTCATGGGTGTGTTGAGCGGAGATCGAACGCAAACGCTTTTTCCACTCACGCAATTTGTGTTGCCAATTGCGACACTACCCTTGGGTGTGTGTTTTGTGTTTTATTAAATGAAAGAACGAGAAGGGGTGTCTGAACACCACCTCAACACTTCAGTTCGAGTGCTTCAATAGCTTAGAAGGCATCTTTGGTGATTTTAGAGACAAGTCGAGAAGAGTCCCTTCACATCAATAGAAAAAACCGCCAAAGAGAACCTTGTGATACATAAGTTCAACCTCTCCATGCTCCAGCTTGGGTTGGCCAACTCCAACATGAGTCGACCAGTCCGAACTCGTCAAGTTCAACTTAAACTCATTAACCCCGCTTTGCTTATCATGTTGTGAACCTAGAGGCAACGCAACGTCATCTTACCCTTCCAACCCGAGCTCGCTAAGCTCAGCCCAAACTCGCTCAGATGCATGTTCATCCAGTGATGATGCGACCTTATAATCCATGTTACAGTCCAGTGACATGGCTAACCCATATTGCCCAAGTTTTGATCTTCAGGCGAATCCCACAACCTTTGGGACATGGTGTGTCGCAGCCCTGGATGCCATGTCGTAGCCACGTGACATGGTCAGTCTACATCTTCATACTAAGTTCCCACAAGTCCGCACATCCCCATTATATTTAGTATCCACAAGAGGCTACAAGTCTTCGAAGAGATCTTCGCACTTCTCATCCATACTTATTCTCCACAAGATAATATACAAGGTCATATGGAGAGGTTCACACCTCTTCTCTACACTACTCAAAAGAACTACGAGGTGTGACAATGAGAGCTCTACAATTACCATTTATACTTAAGACTCCACAATAGACCTCCAATATATAATTTCAACAACTACGAATAAAAATTGATGTAAAGTTTGTAATAGGATGGATAATTATCAAAATAGTTATTGTATTGTACAAAATGCAAAAGCCGGTCCACATTTTTTCTTCATCAAATATAGGGACCAAGCATCTCATTCTCAGGTTTAACAAGCACAGTAGAAAAACGAAACAAATTAAAACAACTTCGAAAGTAGATATTGTTATGGAACATTATTGTATACACCTAGCTAGCTACAAACAGTACTAAAATGGCAAATTATAGGGACATGAAACACTCGCACATTAAACTCTGTCTTGTTATTATTATTATTATTATTATTGTTACTATTATTATATCTAATATATGATATGTCTTCATTATTCACCAAGCCAAGCTCACTGCCCTCCTTATCGTCCTCAGCTTCTCAGCTGTCTTTTGTGCCTTTGTCCTATCATTCCTTGCCTTCCTTTTCACTACCTCTTCCTTGCGCTTTTGATCCATTTCCTCCTAAAAAACAAAATTTTGTCAAAACTGGTTACAACCCATGACGCGGTTTTAATTCAAAATTAAACTCTACTTAGGGGAGAAAAAAATGTCTGGGAGACAAAACCATTTAACCGAAAACAATATATTTTGCTAATTCATTACCAAAATCTGCTTCAGTTTAGCATTCTCTTCTCTTAGCTGGTTCAGCTCCAGCTCCAACTCCACTGTATATGCCTGCAAGGCAACAAAGTAGTACTGAATCATCAAACATGCGAACAAGAATGTAGTCATCGAGAAGCTCTTGAGGATCCGATCCTTTTACAAAACCTGTCTACGGGCTCTTGATCTTGCAGCCGATTCGCGATTCTTGATCATCCTTCGCTGCCTCCGCTCCACCACCACTTCCGGGGGACCATCTATGATCCTCTTCCGGGTGATCTTATGCCCGCCGGGATCCATGATCATCCCGTGGCATCTCTGATCATCTAGATTGCCATTGCCATTGCCATTAGATGTCTCTCCTGCGAAGGTACCGCTCTTTGTAGGGTACATTTGGTATGTCAAGAAACCATTTCCCGGCGACATGCCATTAGACCCATTGGCGGCGTATCCAAGACCCATCACATGCTGTCCCATACCATTGTTGGCATCAATTTGGTGATTTACGAGCTGTTCTTGAATCGGTACCACCTGCATTTTCTTCTCCGTTTCTTGAACCACCCCGGCTTTGATCAAGAAGTCTTCGAGGGTTATCTCTCCCAATGTCTGCTGTCGCTGAATGCTATTGTTGTTGTTGATGTTGTTGTCGGGTTTGTGTTGCGGTGTTTGGTCCTTGTGGATCTCGAACCAGACCTCGTCGACGGTTTTGTTGCAGAGCGAAATGGGGATGGACAGCGAGCCCTGGCGAGCCAGAGGGTTGGTGGTTTGGGGTCCCAATAAGGTTTTGTTGTTGGAATTGGGGTCGTCTTGGATGGTCTGTGACTGATTCTCCTCCACACTCCAAACACTAGCCAAGAACTCGTCCATGTTCATGGATCCGAAGCTCTTGCCACTCTTGCACTGAATCTCATCAAGAGTGAGAGAGAAAACAGAGTTTTGTCCGCCCAATGAAGAGTCCTTCACTGTCTCTTCTTGTGTCGCTGCATCTCCAGCAACAACAGTCTCTGACTGATCAGGAACGACCATGTTTTAATTTTCTACAAAATCGAACACTCAATTACAGCTCTGCACCTGAAATTACAGTACTCAACGGACCAGATCGAATTCCTGAGCAGAAAAACTGAACATGCAAGAGGCCAATTCACCAATTAAGCCATTGGAGATTCGAAATTGAGAAAATAAACCTTGAAAACTCAAAACAGAGCATCTGATGAGAGCATTAGATGAATCATGCAAGCCAAAAATGATGAATGTGATATCAAGAAATGAAGAATTGAAGAAAGTACCTGTGAAAATAATGTAGCTAGATTGCTCTTTGGGTTGATGATGGTGGAACTGGAAAAACAGAGAGACAGAGAGAAGGAGAGGAGCGGAGGAAACAAAGCAGATTGGGGAGATGAGGAAGGAGAAGAGAATTAAGAAGGCAACAAAAAATGTACATGCAAAAAGATGCAGCCTCTCTCTCTCTCTCTACTGTAATTTGTGTGCAGAGAGAGAGAGTAACTGCCACATTGACAGCTTAATAGATGGTCAAGTGGTCCCCGCATCCGATTCCGTCGCGACACGTCTATGCCACACGCCACTCTTCCTCTGAATCTATTAAACTGCTATTTCAATTCGTATGTGTAGTCGTGAGAAAGGTTTTATTTCGTTATTACGACAGTTAAAAAATTAGTTATGCATGAATATACACCATTCAGCATCTAATTTGAAATCCAGTTCGAAACTAGTTAATCACACATGTAAGTAGTTCTTACGTTCTTTCCAACAGTTAGAATTGGAAATCGATCACTACAAATACCCTTTAAGAGTTGAAAACAAATCACTCTCATAAGTGTGCTTGTAAATTATTCTCTGCTAAGTTAGAATCACTCATTTTCTTGTTAGAGTTAAATTTTTGTGCGCCGCACAGATCTTTTCTTGGTTTGCTATGAACATTATGAATATTATGTCGTAAAGAGGACTCAAACATCCATGCTCTTTAGCACAAGAATTTGAGTCTCGCACTTCCATTTCACCATCGTTGGGCCTGGGTCAGACATCCAATTTTTTCCTATAAGGAGGAGACGGATTTTATCAAGCATGAATGTATCAAATGAACATTCTTCAAACCGACTACGAGAATGTGAATTCTATCTGCAAGAAAGGACATTCTATTTTGAAAGCAATTGTGCTTCTTGATAATTTGATCTTCTTTAGTTGCACTCTTTTAGTTTGTGCACCTAGGCTCTGTCATATACAAATTACTTCATGTATCGATTGCATATGTGCAAAGTTATGGAGGGTGTGGAGACAAAAGTTTACTTTGTCGAGCCAGAATATTAGCTCCAAAAGGTTAGCATCACAAGTCCAACCTAAATGAGCTCAAATGGTATAGATTAGAGAGTTGTGCAAGCTATCATTTTACACCCAAAATCCCAAAAATGAGCCAAAAGATATGGTTTCAAAATTTTGGAAACAAGACACAAACTAGCATAGTTGAAGTGTTAGAGACTAGAGAAGCTGAAATGTTTATTTGAACAGGTGAACCCAAGGTAGCAAGCTAGCAGTTGAAACTAGAGAAGCTACACGATTTTCGGGTTTTCTCCAAGCAGCAATTGCCTGAAAATAGCTTCACATAAAACACTGTCATGGATCATCAAATGGCCACCATCAGATACTTCATGATACTGTATCCAAGGCAGCTTCTTTGCAACATAGCGTTGCAGCTCAAACGGCACCAGCTTGTCCTCATGACCTTGCCACATGTAAACTGAGCCCCCACCTCCAGGAAATGGATTCTTCAGCTCCATTGGATCAAACTCCCATTTCCCAAAATGTACCATCATGTCTCGATACAGCGACTCGTTTTCACCTTCTTGTCTTGTCTTATCTTACACTGCATGCACAAAATCAATTTATAGTACAACATGTCAACATTCATTCAAGTCCTATATTTAGGATGCATGAGAAATGAATTACATTTTCAGGCATTGGCACTTGTGACCTATTCTGAATGGTTTCAAGGTCTCGTTTGGTCCAAAGAATTGGGTGTCTCTGCACGACAGAGGAGTGAGGAAACAACTTCTGGGTCATCCACCAGTAAACCAGTCCTGGAGCGTTATGTGCGAGCCAAAGCTTCACTTGGTGCCACCAGGGTCGGCTAGCTCCTGTAGGCCTCACTGACCATCTTGGGAGGAAAAGAAGGCCACCAGTAACTGATGGCTGGAACCACCAGAGTCACACCAGCTAGTCTGCAATGCACAAAATCATTGAGCCTTGAGAATCAAGAAGAGAAACAAGAAACATGAAAGAATCAAGAAACACGGGCGTGCCTGTGAGGTATGTATTTAAGGCAAGCCCAGATGGAGTAAGTTCCCATAGAAAGCCCAACGACATGAAACTTGGAACCAAGTTGCAACTGGTCTGCTAGTTCTTGGATGTCAAATGCTTCACTCTTCACAGAGCGGTCCGGTTTGGGGTCACTTTCTCCATACCCAGCTCTGTCAAATGTGACAACACAGACACCAAGTTCCTCCATCACTTCCTGCAGCTCAACAAAATCAAAATTTAACTTCTTTTTTTGTTAAGAAAAACAAGAACCATATATACAACCAATGGTACATACTTGGGATAGTGGCAAATACAAGTCCTTGGAGCTGTCGAAGCCATGAACGAGAACGACTCTGTATTTGGCATTATGTTTAGGGACACCTCTCTCCCTATAAACCAAATGCCTTCCATCGCTGAGCTTAATTCTTGGAGAAGTAACCGGAGGGCCCTGTGGGGATCCACAAATATTGGGAGGTGGAGGCTTGGTGATCTTATATGCATAAACCAAAACACCAGCCACCAACACTGTTGCTGCAGTAACTGACATTGTACCTGACGGATTGAGATCAGGCTCCACAAATACTAAGGATGAGGAGCTGTGAAAGTGAAAGATGATGGAGCGAGTTAGATAAGAGTGACAGAGATAGCTAATATTGACTTAAGTAGATGCTACTATGTTGTTACTGTGATGTTAGAGATAGCCAATGGTCTTTCTCTGACTTTTAGTTGATCTTTCAACAATGAACACAAACCTCACCAACCAATCTCTCTATTCCTATTTGAAAATTTTACTTTGTGGTGTCAGAATATTCATTTCTTTGGAGTTCACAAGGCCATGCACAACTACAATCTTGTATGGATTAGCAACACAAGTGCAGTTCTTGATATCAGCTCAAATGGTACAGAGTTTAATGTCTGATTGATAACACGCTATGCAACTCAAGAATTGATACAGATTTATTTGATTAAATAGTGGAACCCAAGGTAGCAGCAGTTGAAATGTTTGAGATTCTATATGATTTTTGGGTTTTCTCCAAGCAGCAATTCTCTGAAAATAGCTTCACATAAAAAGCTCTCATGGATCATCAAATGGCCACCATCAGCTACTTCATGATACTGGATCCAAGGCAGCTTCTTTGCAACATAGCGTTGCAGCTCGAACGGCACCAGCTTGTCATTGTGACCTTGCCACAGGTAAACTGAACCCTCGTTTTGAGGAAATGGATTCTTCAGCTCCATCGGGTCAAACTCCCATTCGCCAAAATGAACTATCATGTCTCGATGGAGGGACTCGTATTCACCTTGTTGTCTTACTTTATGCTGCAGGCACCAAAACAATTTATAACGTTCACTCAAGTCCTAACTTTATGATCAGATAAATTGAGTCAAGATATGATGAGAAATTACTTCGTCGGGCATTGGCACTTGTGACATTTTCTGAATGGTTTCGAGGTCTCGTTTGTTCAAAAGAATTGGGTGTCTCTGCATGATAGAGGAGTAAGGAAACAACTTCTGGGTCATCCACCAGTAAATCAGTCCAGGAGCGTTATGTGAGATCCAAAGCTTCACTTGGTCCCTCTTGAGTTGGCTCCTGTAGGCCTCACTGGTCAGCTTGGGAGGAAAAGAAGGCCACCAGAAATTGATGACTGGAACCACCAGAGTCACACCAGCCAGTCTGCTATGCAACCATTGAGCCTTGAGTCAAATAGGTGAATAAAAATGGCAGAATTAAGAAGATAAACAAGAAACATGGCATGCCTGTGAGGTATGTATTTAAGGCAAGCCCAGATGGAGTAAGTTCCCATAGAAA
>JAYMTF010000265.1:0-41727 GCA_036897485.1 Pelargonium nanum
AACAATAAATCTGATTGTATTTCTCTAGAATAAATAGATTTTTTAACTGAATTTGAATTATTGAGCATTACCGTTAGTATACCCACTATTCAAAATACTATTGAAATGAGTTAAACACTTATTGAAACTAATGAAAACATGGAACAATTATTTATAGAAGTAATTTACACTATACTTTTCATTTCTAACCGATGTGGGACCAAAAAAAATCATTTTATTGATTTATTTTTATTTTAATAGTAATGGGCCCCACTTATTTTATATTTTAATTAAAATAGTTTGAATAAAAAATATTTTAATAATTATTTTAGTCAATTTTTATTTTTTATTTTATTTTATTAATAGTGGTCTCATTGACACGTGTCATTCAATTGAACTATCAATTTGAGAAATTTTAGTGACACGTGTCACTCAATTGGGATACCAATTGTAAATTATATATATATATATATTAGATTTTCATATTTACACGCACATTGAATTTCTAAGTGACGAATATTTGTCAAAAATTTAAATGTCACATTAAAACACGATAATTGATGTTTAAGTGCCACATTAGTCAAGTACCCAAACACTTTAATTACGATGGAGCGACACGTCATGTTCATCTTACTAAACTCACTGTAACCAAATGTCTTGTCACGAAAAATATAGCTTTGTGCGACAGAAAAGTTGTCACTAAAAGCATAAAAGCCTAAATTTTCACCATTATTAGGCTTTTATCCATGTCAGCCCAATAATCATTGTTCCTAAACTCAACTCATGGCAACAACTTAATTTTTGCTGTTACCAAAAATAAGAATTTTTGTAGTGACTCGCCCCTACGAACTTGCTCCCGAAACGCGCACAAATGCATGGACTTGCTCTCAAAGCACGCTCCCGCGGGCTTGCTCCTAAATCTTGTTCCCACAATTATGAAGTTTGCCCAAGATTATGAAGCTCTAAATAGACCATAAGTTTGGTAAGATTATGGGCTGTCAACACATATGTACAATGAATTGAATAATATATAAGAACAATGTATTATACGTGATATGTATTTGTCATAATCTATATGTGACTGTGTGTCCATATATATGCCAAGATTTTTAACTTAAGAGTAACTATCCATGTTTGATTTGCTTACTCATTTAAAGTTATGAGATGTTGGAAGAAACTATATTACTATAAGATTGTGTTACAGATTTTGATTCATGCATGCATTTGTTTTGTACTACGAGGATTGACATATTTATTAATTTTACAAATATTTTCACATATAATATTTATTGAAAATGTTTAGAGATAATAATGAAATTATTTCACCGTCACTCTATTTATTTGTCGTGATGGGTTATAAAGTGCATTGTATGTCCGATGTATAATAGGTTCCTACCTAATGCCGCAAATTAATATAGTGGATTATGCAATAATTTAGTGCTTGTGTCGTTCAATGTTGTATTAATTAATAAATTTTAATTGTTTTATATAAATGTGAGCAATATATATATATATATATGCATATGATATTTTTGGTTGTGTTTTATTTGTTATTATGCATAGTGAAGAACCAATTGACGAGAACTTAAAGTTATGGAGATCCCCTTCTCGATAACAATACATATTTCTACATTCTTTTCATTTAATCTTTATCTCTGAGTAGATTCAATTGGGAGAAATTTTACAACACCCAACAACATCCACATCAGTGTTAAAAGAGAGTCATCGTTTTGAGAATCTTAAATTAATTGAAGACGTTGCAAAAAAAATTGTAAATAACATACATAAATTAAGAAAACAAAATATCAAGGAAGTGCAAAGGTACTCGTGGAAACCAATAGCACCCAGACTCAAAATCTTCCAATGCTAACTAAAAACAAGACACACACAAAATGAGAAAAAAAGACATGACTACTCATAGCCTAGCACTCATTGAAAATGAAACGCAGCGTTAGAAAAACGACAAAAAAGATATTGAGCTCTTTCTGCCAACATGTTCTTTAAAAGTATGTTCTCATTAGTCATTGGTTAAATTTAAAATGTGATATAGCCAATAAGTGGGAGAAAGTGCTGGGGGAGAGGTATATCCACGTAAGGATAAACTCAAGTGAAAACACTGAAGAACATGTCTGATAAGATGTATCCCCAGAAGACCAGTATGTAAATCCACCTAGATTTTAAGAGAGTGACCCAACACCCAAAAAGGTCGAAAACTGCACTCATAATGTATGTCACCTAAGAACAAATGTGGAATGACAAATGTAAAAGTGAGATAATAATTTATTATAAATAGTGATTATTGATTGAATTCTTCATGTGCCAGTTCATTGTTTCAATTCTAACCAAACTAATTATCAATTCTTGTGCTAAAAAAAATTATCAATTCTTAAATGATTGACTTGGTGGCCAAAATGGTTCGATCTATTTGCCGTTGTTCAAGATTAGAGGCTAACATGTACCCAATAAAATTTTCTTTTAATGCACCGAGTCGTTTCACAAATCTTCCCATCCGTAAAATAATTACTCCTTATTTGTCCATCTTTACAAAAGTAGAGAGAGAGAAATTGAATTTGTAAGGATTTAACACAATTTTAGTAGATGTATAGCAAATTATAGAGACACATAAGTGTTACCAAAACAATGCCTAAATATAGAGGAAAAAAATCAGAAAAATATTAACTTTTGAAGGTGAGCCAATGAGGAGAGCAGAGTCTACCATATAATGACACGTGGAAACGGAGCTCAACGACCTTCCACGCGTCAACGACCAGACTCAACCCAACTTGCACATTTATCCGTTATTTCCTAATAAATCTTTTTTAAAAATAAAAAAACTCTGATTAAGATATTATTATTAACCACCCTCAGAACTTGGAACGTGCTCTCAAAACGACGTTGTTTTCAATAATCCTTTATTTTCTGCGGCTATAATTCAAGCCAATATCACATCTCAATTTTCTCAACAAAAAAAATCAATTTTTATATATATTATATCAATCCAAACGGTCATTGAAAATTTCTCAGGTGAAAAAAATTAAAAGGGATTTAAAAATCAAGAACCCCTTTCCAGATTCTGGGTAGTACAGTACATTTGGATTTGGTAGATGATCGAAGTCGAATTTTAGCAGAAATCAATAATCCGAATCCTGCGTGGAAGATCCTTTATTGCTTTGTGATTCTCCGACAAAGCGGCTAAAATGTCGTCTCCGGACATTCAAGGAATCATCGATAACTCCAAAGAGCTCGATCGGCTGAGGAAAGAGCAAGAGGAGGTGCTCATCGAGATCAACAAGATGCACAAGAAGCTCCAAGCAAGTTCGTGTTTTTTCCCCTTTATTATTGTTATCTACCTACAAATTTGATGATTTTTGGTTCATTTCATTTCTAGGTATGTTTCAATATTGATGATAAATGATGGTGTTGATGTGTATATAATTTTTTTTAATCAATTTTTGTTGAGAATATGGTATGTGGGTTTGTTCTTTTATGAGGTATTGGTCATTTGGTTGTATCATCTTTAACTAGCCTGTATTTGGAATGGATGGTCTTGGAGAAGTGTTGGCATTGGGTGTTTGATGACTCGGATTTATTATTTGCAAATTCCTGTGGCATGTACTGAATGTGTGGGAAGTGTGTGCTGAGGACTCCGGTGTGTGGATGATGGAGATTGATCAACCAAGAGATCAGAGAATCAGAAGCTGATTGTTTGCTATTTCGCTAAATTTGTCATTGTTTAGAGTATTTCAATTGATATATATTGCTTATAAGGTATCTTTTTGGTGCCGGTCGTTGTTGTCTGTTGTGGATTCATGAATCTAATCATGTTTTAACATTTGCACAAACAATTTACAACTTTGACTCTTGGAGTTAAGATTACATTAAAACATATAAGGTTTATCCTTGATTGAAACATAAAGAGAAAACATGCCTACTTATTGTTTCAAGAAATTACATGTTTTTTCTTCTCCACAACATGAGCATGGAGACGAATCAAGATCATAGTATAACTATCGTCCCTACTATCACATAATTTTGGAACAACACCTCAAGGCTTATCATTAATGGCATATTGTCACTTCTAATGTAGTTAGTTACTGATTTGATTTTCTCCGCCTTGATCTGTGTCATGACATGTAGGGTCTAATTAGATTTGGAATTATTGTAGCAGTCTGCAGATCATGTTCTAACTTATTTTGCACCTGTTTATTTCTTCCTATATAGTATCTATAAATGTACAGTAAAAGTAACTAAAAACACTACTGAATGAATATGTGTGTGTGTGTGTGTGACTTGTTTTGAAGTTTTATCTTCACGCTATATTATTTAGCTATGCTTTTTCATTACTATTATGTTGGCTGATTCAACCCTAAATGTTTGTGATGCAGCTCCAGAAGTGGTTGAAAAACCTGGGGATAATTCATTGTTGAAGCTTAAGAATTTATATATCCAAGCCAAAGAACTCTCTGAAAATGAAGTATCGTATGTTTCTACTTTATTTTATTTTAAATTTTTCTTGTCTACAGTAATAAGAAATGCATTTCAAAGTTGGGAGCTTAGGCTTTTTTGCCAACTCTTAGTAGCGTGACATTTATTTGGGCTATATTGTTCTCACTTCTCAATATTAATATACACATCTATTTTTCTGTATTTGGTTTCAGTGTTTCTAATACGTTGCTGACTCAACTTGATATGCTGCTGCCTTCTGGGCCTTTGGGTCCTCCACGAAGAATGAAAGGTATACGCTACAATTTTTTAACTGTTATGTTCTTGCCAAAAATGTTTTGTATGCAACCTTTTTGAATTAATCGTCCATGTTTAGGTTTCAACAATTAATGTCATGTCCATCACTAGGATGGAGACTTTCTTCGCCTCTTTTTCTTGATCTCTATCTGATAAGTGAATGTTATAACTCTCTTCCCCTTACCGAGACATCAGTTTTGGTACTTGCATCTTCTCTTCGTATTGAAGTGAAAATAAGTTTAATTCTTTTTTTCTTTTTCTTTTTTGTATAGATTCGTATTACCTTAGATTGAATGGCTGGCTATACATGATTCGTTTTGTTGATTATACATTTAATATCATCATGTAGTCCCTGCACATCAGAAACATTAGCTCATGTGATTCATTAATTGAAGATTATAGTATTAATTCTATGTAACTTATGTATTTTGTTCCTAATATGAAATTATATTTTCATTTACTTATTTAGTAAATTCAAATGGATAGTTGTACAGTCTACCATGTGTAAAACATGTGTCTCGCTTCTAGTTATTGATTTGCTACTTGTAGTAGAATGAGCAAGATACTTTACCACTGTGTAAAAATGTTAACTAGCATTTAAGTTTTACTAACTTGTACATTTGGGACTTCCAAGCATACAATATAACACCCCAAAGGAAATATATTCATGTCTTAGATTTTGGTACTGTGCCTCTGTGGTATGTTGGGAAATAAAGAGGTCATATTTATTGGCTGACGTTGCATAAACTTCAGAAGGCAATGATCAGAAAAGAAAGCGGATGAAGACTGATTCTGATGTTCCAAGGCAGTCTGCAAATATGCGAAACCAACTGGAAGCATGGGCTAGTCTAAAGGGTGAACAGGTACTTGTGGTAACCAATTGTTTTGGTTGGTTTTCTGCTTGTTCGTGGCCATTAACACATCATTCAATTTTATCTATATACTTACGTCAAATTTCAATATTGGGCTATATATAATGACTTGGCCTTACACTACTAAAATGTCAACATTATTAGTATGGTTTCACTTATTTTAACACTCCCCCTCATGTGCGAGCCTTTATCATTGTGCTCGACATGTGCACAATTGGGGGATTTTAAATTGGCACTCCCCCTCACGTGTAGGTATTTTTGTCCCACACGTGGGCCGCTGACTTGGGCTTCCATTACCAAAAGTCCAACCTTGTTAGTATGGTTTCATTTGGACCATTATATGTAGCCACTTTATCTTATATTTTACCAATGTGTGAGTGTGGGACACTTTAGTCAACACTTCAACATACTTTTTCTTTGTTGTTGTGCCAATTAGATTGACATGTTCTACTACCTACAGGTAGCAGCTAGGGTGACAGGAGAAGACGCTGAGAAGGACGAGTGGTTTGTTGTAAAAGTGATACATTTTGACAAGGAAACACGAGAGTAAGTTAAATAGTGTGACACGTTGACCATTCTAATTATAATTAACTTTCCACCAATACTGCAAGTATTGGGACAAAACTTAAGTTGTTTGATTGTAGTCAGCATGTTGTGATGGCAATGGGAGGATGTATACTAATAGTCTTTTATTTTCTTTTACTCTTCAGATTTGAAGTACTTGATGAGGAACCAGGAGACGATGAAGAAGTTGGCGGTCAAAGGTAGATGATTTGTTTTAATATCTGTTAGATTGATATTTATTGAGTTGTCACGTCATTGTGCTTTACCTATGATATAGTATTCCACCTTTGTTCACACAACCATTCCACAAATGGTTGATGTAGCTTAATTATGTCTTACTATAATAAGATACTCTACCAAATAATTACATTTAAGTGGCTTAATTTTATGATATAGGCGTATAAGATTGTCAAACTTCTGAGGCCCCTTTCAATATGTGAAGCAAACTATTGTTTTGTCTTGGTATCACACGTTCAAACTTGCACTAGGCAAGTTCATAAAAATGCACTGTAATTTCTAGGTAGATCATTTGCGGAACTCTAGTTTGTGGATTACAGAATACTCTTTGCCGTCCATGTATTTAGAACGTATGGTTGGTGTGTAAGATAATTGCTATCTGTTTCTCCATGTTTTTCAGAAAGTACAAGCTACCCATGTCACACATTATACCCTTCCCAAAGCGAAATGATCCTTCCAGTGTCCCAGATTTCCCAACTGGGAAACATGTGTTGGCAGTTTATCCAGGAACAACTGCACTTTACAAGGCTACCGTCGTCAATCCCCATAGGAAGGTGAAAATTCTTATCCTTAAATAATTTGAATGTGTCCAGAGTATAGTGATTGTGCTTTGCCTGCATTTTATTTCTTATGTATTCTGTTACCGATATCTTTGAATGCGTTTGTGGACTTCGACATGGAACTCACTGTCATCTGTATTGTGCATGTTGGGATGCTATAAACCAATCTGCGTTTCCAGAGGAAGACAGATGAGTAAGTATCACTTTCCTACCTTTTCCAAATGTGATCGTGAAATTAGTAAAAGCAAAAAATATATTCTTAGTGAACATGGTTTTGGTTGGACAGTTATTTGTTGGAATTTGATGACGACGAGGAAGATGGATCCTTGCCTCAGAGGACAGTACCCTTTCACAAGGTGGTTCCCCTGCCAGAAGGACATCGCCAGTAAATCAATTCTGTCTATACCGTAGTTGTGTATAAATTGGAATCTATTGTGCAGCGCTGTAACTACATCTTTCAAGCACCCTACGAATTTGTTTGGTAAATTCGGACACTTAGATGTTACATCCTCTCTTTACCATAGTCAATAATTGCCTTCAACCCTTTAGTACTAAACTTCTGTTACCTCTTGTTGACTGGTTGCTACACATTTCTCAAATCTTTGAGATTACACTAGATGCATTTTAATGGAAATAAATACAAAATGTATCAGTTTTGTCAATCCCAGAATATCTTCCTATTTATTACACATGCACATGATGATATAAGAAAGATATCTTCATGGCTTCCCTGATATAAGTCAAGACATGCTAGTTAAGTGAGTATCAGTTATGTCAATCCCAGAATATCTTCCTATTTAATACACATGCACATGATGATATAAAAAAGATATCTTCATGGCTTCCCTGATAAGTCAAGACATGCTAGTTAAGTGAGATCGTGGAAAGTTTGTAGAGAGAGATGATTATTCTAAGAACTTCTCATATCTTATTCATGTTCATATGTAAGTTCAGAGCTAGATTCCTATTACAGGATGATGGTGGTCTTTTCGCTACTAATTCCTCGGTCTTACATTTTTTGCCTGTGGCATGCCTGCGTAATTGGTGTTGGTGGATCGGTTAATGATCCGTTCAGTACATGATTAGCAACCCATAGATTTGCAGCTTGGGAGTAGTGAACACCATCCCAGCTGACATAAGTGGTAGGATCTCTACAAGAAGCACCATATACATCTTTTCCCTCTACACTTCCTTTTGACCCACACCAAACATGGTTGTAATTCTCATGATACCCACAGCAGACCTTCAGAGGATCAGCAAATCCTGTAAAAACACATGCAACTTTTAAATACTAACAGCTACTCAAAAGTCAAAACTAAGAGTAGATTACTGTTTCTTTTCAATGCAAGAATCTCAGAGATTATCTTCTAGATGTACCTTGGTTCTTTGCACTACTGATGAGTCCAAATTTTGCTGCATAAACATCAACATAAGTAATAGCAGCTTGTGGAAGCTCAGCTCTTAGTTTGTTGACTCTGTCCTTGAGATGTTTATTGAACTCCACAGCCATGTCATTTTGAGCCTTGACACAGCCGTGCTGGTCAAGATATCCCGGTGCCGGATTGTGCAAGTAGAATAGGTTCACCGGCAAGCAACCAAATGGTCCCGTGTTGTGTATCCAGAACGCCCTCCCGCCTTGCTTATACAGAGTCTGCAATGGCAACAATTAGAAACTAGAAACAAGAAACTAGAAGGTTCTCTAGAGACATGACCAGTTATTGTACTTGGACAGCAGTGGCCAATTGATTGACAATATCCGGCAAAGCCGCGCGAAGCTGATCAACACTCATCTTCCTGAACCCGACAGAGAGATCATTTTGGCCTATGTCGAATGTGTAAAGAGCCTTGGAGAAATCCTCCGGTTTCGGGAGCTTGTTTATGTATGAAGGTGGTTTTTTCTTGGCTGAGGAACAAAACAGTGAAACACTTAGATTTGAGTCAATCAAATGATGAAATTAGGGTTTTAGGTTACGAAGAATCGACCTGCTGCATTGCGTAAGAGATCGGCTGTTCGTTGCTTGAATTGAAGAAATTGACTGATCTGCATATCCAGAAAAAAGGGGCTGATACCGTACTCGTAAATGGTCTCGTTCGGCCTCAGAATGGTGGAGCCGCCGGTGGCGAAGTTAGCTCCGTGCCGGTAATTAGTTCCGAGGGAGTTCAGGTAGGCGCTCAGATAAGGTAGCCTCAGATGCTCCGCTGCACAGAGACAAGAAAAAAAACTTTACCAAATGAAATTTAGGTTGTGCAGTGGAGGTGTTTGTGAAAATGTCTAACCGATGAAGTCTATGAGGAGACGGCCGTCGGAGCTGCGTCCGGTCGGTTTGCGGAAGAAGGACTCGCCGTAGGGAGGTGGGGTAGGGAGGAATGCGGCGGAGATGGCGCCGGTGTCGGAATTGGAGTCTCCGAAGTTGTAGATTGCTGGAAAGGTGCAAGGAGGTGGTGGAGTGTGGAGCTGATCCTTGGCTCCTTGTACACCCAGAATTAGGCATAGAAGAAGAAAGCTAGTGAACTCCATGAGTGAAGCTTGGAATGACACTGTAGCTTAATGATTATTATGGATAGTGTTACTATTTTAAAGAGATGAAATGGATAATGTAGTGATTTTATGTATATTTTCTTCCAAAGACAGAGTGGTGACGTTGGAGTGGAATGAAAGTGATAGGTTTGCTTGCAAAGGTTGAGATTCACGACGACACGAGGTAGACATGTGGCTTCCAGCCATGCCAGAATCAGTGACCTCATTTTGGCCATGGGAACAATTTGGATTTTTCTTCTTTTGGAGATGGGATGCATTTACTACTTCGTGATACGGACTCTCGCCATCTAGGGTGCAGTACTCCACAGCTTCGCCTAGCAGCACGACGCTTGTCTTGTATTGCTCTTCCACAACCCCAAACGTCATGCTGCTAAGCGAAGCTGTGGAGTGTTGCACCCAAGATGGTGAGAGTCCAAAACATCACTAACTTACGTTCTGATCTGAGTAGCATGGGGCACGTGAATCAGCATGGTGGTCACTCAGCCAAGTAATCTTTTGTTCTTTTAGAGATGTTTGTTTAATAACGCTGTTTTTATGCAAGTAGTTGTTTGAAAAGAGTAAAAAAGGAGTTCGATAAAAAAATTAAAATGAATATAAATTTATGATATATTAAAGTAAATGAATAGTATATTACTAGTATTTATTTTGTGGATTAATTAAAAGAAATACACAAGTGAAAGTTCGATCAGATTGAGATAAATTAAAGTTGATCATAGTAACTCAAGTTTTCTACATGAGCTTCTCACCTCCAACAGAAATCAGTTTCTTCAAGAGTCATGTAGGAGGTTCTCTTTAAAGTCATCTATTTTATCAAACATATTTTATTGGAAGAGGATTCACACATGTATTTTATTTACATGTATTTTCTCATGTATTTGGTATAACTAGTGAAATTGTTTAGGGTAGAAAATGAATTCGTTTCAATGTTATAATATATTTACTTACATTTATCGATTTAAAGGAGTCAAAATTATATTTAAGATTTTTAGTGTTCAAACATTGATGTGTTATACATTATCAAGTTACAAAAACTTATCATAATACATCAAATCTCACGAAAAAAATTAATCGATTTTTTTGGATGATCTTTAATAAAAGATGTAAAAAAAATTAATATTTGTAATAAAATCATTAGAATATTAAATTTTCTCCATTTTCTATCCTAAACATTTTCATTAATAATTCCAATTACATGTGAAAATACATGAAAAAATTATACATAAAAAAATACTTTTCCTATTTTATTTTTTAAGTGCTACTTTATTTTACGTAGCACTTCTTTAATAAAAGAAATATTATTACCAAACAAGCTCAAAGGAGTTTTGTAGGAGCTTCTCTTTTTGCCACCCGATCTTCCTTTTCCCCAAATCCTACCCATCACGGGTCTCTTTCATCGACAACGCCACCATATTTAAGTAGATCTTATAAGAGAAGTCTAATACGAAAAAACCTTCGAAAATTAAAGCCCCTATCTTTTTATCTGTTTGTGGTATGTGGTGTTCAGGCTACTCCAGTTGTTTCTCCATGGGTTAGCAATAGAAATAACAAAATGAATGGACTTTATAACATATAATTGTGGAAAATGGAGCTTAAATGTTTTCAAAATGTACTTAATGAAATTTACTACACTTCTACAAAATTTATTTTTCCCTATGGAGACCAAAACTTGCACTCAAGAAAATGCAAATTTGTGATTTGTGAATGATATATTTTTGTGCTAGACAAATATGCAGAAAGAGTTGGGGTATGTTGTGAGATTTGGTGAGTAATCTCTAACAAGAATTCTGAAGTTTAAACTAGTGTCGTTAGTAAAAGACCAAAATAACCTATAATTAATAAATAAATAGTATTTTTATTTTATTTTTCATTTATATTATCTATCAAACCCAAAACTATCACCATCTTAATTAAATAGTCTCCTTAAATTCCACCTTCATTCATTAGGGATCCTTTTCAAATTTCATTCTCATCTCTCTCACCCATTATAACTATTAGTGTCTCAATCTCACTTACAACTTATAGTCGGCAGTGTTTCAGCTAACCGAGATGACTTCTACAAACAGGCTTGAATATTCGCTTATGGTATGCAACAAACCTTTACACTCGATACCTGAATCGAAGACACAAGACATTACATAATTAGATTTAGAACTTTTAGACTCTTAATCCTAACATAAAAATAGCTTCAAAACCATCTACCACCTGTCAACTCTCAAAAGTCCAATATCAAATATTTTGAAATTACAAGGAGTAATCATCTATCAATCCAAATAAACAATAAATCATGAAAGGGGATAAATTTGTGTGTGGTTCTAAAGGCTGTTGTTGTAGCTTCACACTCAATTATTTAAAATTCTCCAAGGAGATAATTAAAGTAGCATAACCATCAAGAACTCTTTCTTGTCAATTGTCATAGTGGGTTTTGGGTCAACCTAAGAATTAAAAAGGGACCACACTATATATGAAAGTGAAACCATTTAGTGGCCATGCTCAAGTATCTTCAAAAGCAAAGTGAACGGTAATGAGTGATATGTCTCGGCTGCTTTTTAGGGAACGGGCAGCTTGAGTTACTGGGAAAGATATTAGGAGGCTAAAGATGAGTTTGTAGGAGTTTTTTGTAAATGGGCAACCGGACGACTTGTGTTTGGAGCTCATAACTTAGCTAAACAAGGACTAGGTGGCTTTTGTAAAAGTTGGACCTCCGTTTTTATATATATATATATATATATATAACAAGCTGGTTTATCTATAAAAAAAAAAAGTATCTTCAAAAGCAAAGTGGTTACTACCAAATATAATATCATGTGTCTACAAATAATATAAGATCATTGTAGTCTTTTTGGCAATAACTCGTGCCTATAAAATCTTGTACATGCATGCCAATATATGCTTATAATTAAAGTGGACTTTAGTGCTCAACTGGATAAAAACAACACCGACCCACCTCAAGACTTGTAGTTGCAGTATTGGTCAAATTAGATTTTTTATTAGATTTTGAATCAATTTGTTGTTTAACCTTATCTTCATATTAGAAAAAAAAATGTTGTGGGTGTAGCTGACAGATTTGATCATATATGAATCATGTGATACAAGTTTCTGACAAATGTGTTGGTTGTTTCCTAAAATTTAGATCCTATGACTTCCATAAGATCCAATAATTCACTGTCCTATCTGAGAATCAGTAAAATTGAATGCTCTTATTGACTGATACAGCCTCATGTGATACATCTATGTATATTCTATTTCAATTCTCTTGTTGTAATTTAGTACAAAACGTAATGGTTTTGATTCTTGAATTGCTCATGAAAGCCTGTGACACGCCTGTGCGATTGGAACCGGTGGGTCTGAGAAGGAACCATTGACCAAGTGACTGGCGAGCCAGTGATTCGCAGCCTCCGTGTAATGGACACCGTCCCAGCTGATGTGCGAAGATGGGTCTTCACAAGAGCCGGCATATATTTCAGTACCATTTAATTTGGCCTTGTTCCCACAATAAATATGGATAGAATCTTCATGATACCCACAACAAATCTTTGAGGCCGCAACAAATCCTGCAAAATGAATCGCCCGTAACAATTGTGGATCAATATTACTGTGTATTATAAATTTACTAACAGAAGTTTTTACTCTCTGGCTTGAAGAGCATTATAGGCGTGAAAATTCCTACAAGAGCTACAGTATTCCCACAAGAGTCTCCCAACTCTGTGGGGAAATCTCCTGCAAGAGCTCCTGTGGGCTACCAATGTCGGGAAGTCAAGTGCTTTATTGTGTGTAGCCAAACGACTTTTGAAGTGTATGAGGAAAGTAGACGACTCAAACAAACACTTAATGTAGCAAGTGGGTGAGAAGTAGTAGAGCATTATTTAATTTATTACCTTCAGCTTTGGCAGATCCAATGAGCCTAGTTTTTGCAGCATAGACATCCACATAGGTTAGTGCAGCATTTGGGAGCTGAGTCCTGAGCTTGGTGACTCTCTCCTTGAGCTGCTGGTTGAATTCTTGAGCCATTTCGTTTTGGGATTTGACGCACCCGGCTTCGTCAAGATCCTCTGAAGTTGGGTCGTGGTAGTAGTGTGTGGTCACCGGCAAGCATCCTATGGGACCCGTGTTATGGATCCAGAATGTCCTCGCCCCTTGATCATACAATTGCTGAATTGCTCTAACCAACTGATCTACTATGTCCGGCATGGACGCTCTGAGTTGCTCAGAGCCCTGCTGAAAACCCGCTGCAAGATCATTTTGGCCGATATCAAATGTGTAAAGAGCATTCGAGAAGTCCTCGGGTCTAGGCAGACGCCCCTTGCTGCCACTGCCCGTGTCTTGTCCCGCGGCTGCAAAAAATAAAACAAACTATGTTATTAGTTACATTAATTTGTACGAAGAAAGCATCAATATTTATAGATGTTTGTTTATACAAATTACCTTTGTACATATCAGTAGAGCGTGTCTTGAATTGATAATAATGTCCAATCTGGACATCAAGAGAAAAAGGGCTCACACCTTCCCTCTGTGTTTTGTTCTGCCACCGGATGGTTGCTCCTCCTGTGGCGAAATTGGCCCCGTGGCGAAAACTCGGGGCCAGTGAGTCCAAGTACGCATTCAAGAACGGAAACTTAAGATGCTGAGCTGCATGCACAAAACACGTATACAACACAATTAACAATACGGAGTAATTAAGACAAACAAACCATATTTTGATCTCTTTCTTGTACTCACCAAAGAAGTCAATGATGAGACGGCCGTCGGAGCCTCTTCCGGCCGGCTTGTGGAAGAAAGTCTCCCCGCAAGGCGGTCCGGCGGGGGAGAAAGCGGCTGATATGCCGCCGGTGTCTGAATTGGAATCGCCGAAGTTGTAAATGGCCGGAAATTTACATGGCGCCAAGTGCTTGACACTCTCAGTTCTTGCACTCAAAACCCAAGATGAGACTAAAATCCCAAGAACAAGTCTCAAGAAACCCATTTCAGAGTACAGAGTGCAGAGTGATGAGTTGGTGTCATATTTATATAGGCTAGACGGAACAGAGGCATATTTACAAACAGTTCTCGTGCATAACCAGATCCATGCACACGGAACTCATGTGCTATTATTCTAAATTTTACCATTTGCCTGCTTTTAATGTTCCTTTACTTATCACATGGCTGAATTAGCTGTCTTGCTCTTAAAGTCCAATGGTAAAAGTCTTTTATGGTGCAATATTTTAAGAAGAATACCTTTCCATGTATAGATGTATACTATTTATCTTAAAATTGTGCATCTAAATCCTATAAGATACACTAGGCATATTGTGTAATTAATTACTTGGATTAGATCATTCATGTGTAGACAATGCATAGTTATTAAAATGTTCAATGCGATCATAATAAATTTGTTATCTTTACCATATAAGAACATTTTAGATCTAATTAATAACTATTTCATTTCTAGACGTTATTTACTATAAAAGAACATTTTAGAGCTGATTAATAACTATTCCAGTTCTAGAGTTATTTACAATATAAGAACATTTTAGAGCTAATTAATAACTATTCCAGTTCTAGACGTAATAATTAAGAGTTCATTCATGACGGTGATACACAAAATTACAAGTATTTCAACAATTGACAAGGCGACATGAGTATTTTAAGGTGATTCGGCCCCTACAGATGTTGAGACTTGTGTCAAGTTAAGTTAAACTCATTACGAGAAATTCACATTAAACGTGATTTCGAAAAGAGTTGAGACACAAAGACGAGTCAAAACCAAAAAAAAACGAGATATACATGAATATTCGATTGGAGGGCTCTAATGGTAGTTCGGAGGGCTCGGTCAGATGGAGCGAAATGCATGTATGCACTTGTATGGTGAGGACGCACCAAAAATTGAGGCAGGTGAGGCCATTTGGAGAGACGTGGCGAGGAAAACTACGTGTTAGCCTCTGATTAAATGAAGTGACCGAGAAATGTGATGTGACGATTATTGTTGTTGCGTGAAGTTATTCTTTTATATTTTAGAACAAGTTACTTATTGAATGCTAGTGGCATTTGCCACTGTCACTCTCATCTCCACAGTCTTGGACTTGATGCTCTTTACTTTTCCAGTTTTGCTGGATGTTTCCACACTTTTGATGTGACATTTCAAATATGGTTTCAAAACCTCAGTGTGACCACCATGGAATCTCGACAAAAATGAAGTAGACAATGCAAAAGCAATCTGCGACATAATTATGCCCCGAAAATTTACTTAGGATTCTTCGAGAAACATCGTGAATGGCTGTGTAGACTTTGTTTTGCACAATTTAAGGTCTCATCATTACTAAATTTCCTGATTGCCAAAGTCCATTATTGAAACTGGGCCATGAAGAAGGGCTGGCCCAGCAAAAAGCCCATTCTGAAACTGGACCAGTCCAGATCATCTTGGAAAAGCTACGACGTCGTTTTCTAATTTTAGGTCGAAACATACATTGATTCGTCGTCTCTGTGGACTCACTGTGGTTGCGACTGTGAGTGAGTAATGGCGGAAGAGAAGGAAGGGACGAATCTGCTGGGGTCGCCGACCTTCAAGGAGCTCGAAAATGGCCGATTCAAGTGCGTTGAGACGGGCCACGAGTTGCTCGCCAAAGACAAGGACTCATACTCCAACAGTAAACGATGTCGTTTGGGCCTCGTCGACTTCGCCTTGTCCCGCAACAAGCCTCCTCTCAATATGTTCAAGCCAGACCCTGCCTCCCGGTGATTATTACTTAATTCTGATTGATTCAATTCGGTTTATGAATTTGCTGAAGTAATCGTTGAATTATTCCCCTTGTATGGGTGTTTGGTTGCTGAGAAAAACCTGTTGGTTGGACTGTTTTTGTTTTCTGTTGTTAATTTTCTTTTTCTTTTGTTTCAAAGTTCGAAGTTGATATGCAAGCTGACCGGAGACACCATCAACAAATCCGAGGAACATCTCTGGAAGCACCTGAATGGAAAACGTTTCCTTAACAGATTAGGTTTGATTTTTTTTTTCTTTGATCATCAGGTTTTATCAATGGTGTAATTGAAGTACATGAATGGTGATTGTTATAATGTATGTTGAGTTAATACCAAAATGTTTGCACTCTATGAACAGAGCTGATTGAAGCTGGGAAGTTAACGCCGGATGGGACGTTAGTAGAGGCTGTTGAAGAGAAACCAACTGACAACGGTGCGAAGGAGAAGAAAAAGAGGAAGAATAAGAAAAAGAAAAAGGAAAAAGAAGTGGAGCAGATTAGTTCTGAAGTGAGGTCTTCTGGTGAGGACTGTGATTCAGAAGAAGGTGAGTTCTGGATGCCTCCCATGGGAGAACGCTGGGACTTTGATGACGGTGGAGACCGATGGGGGTCTGACTCTGACTCAGAGTCAGGGCAGGAACAGGAAAATGATGAAGTTGATGGATCAGGTATGTCATATCTCCCAATTTGAAAGCTTTAATCAAATGCACATGTTTCCATTGTATATTCTATTCGTGGTGATCCAATACTATTTGAGGATTAGGATGTTATTTACAATTATAATAAATTTGAATTAAATTTGATAGCTAGATATTGATCTTTCATTGTGGTATTGGATTCTGAGTCTTCAAATGTAAAGTGCGCATATGGATCTAGTTGTTGTGGAGAAAGAGTCCCAATACAATTGGATGTGGTATAATGCTACTACCAGCAGCAATTAAGTGCACAATAATTCACTACAAATATGCCCTACTGTAGCTGTTGAATAGACACTGCGAAGAACACCAACGTTTAATGAAGTTTGGCCAAAATATACCTACGTCCTCAGAAGCCACTACTATTGATACTTCACGGAGGAGCTCTTTCTTTTATAGCCTAAAGGACCCCCTCACTTTTGGCTAGTACCCGATGTGGGACCTCAAGCCACATAACCAACACTAGTTTCACAGGCCTTGGCTGCAAGAGTTGAAGTGATAAATGAAGAAAAAGTTCTGAAGCAATAGCATTATCGCGTATTTGTTCTAGTTTGATATCTTGAATTTCAAGTCTTTGGCACTGTTGTAAAGTTTAGTGTGTTTAAACCCTTTTGCTTTTGTCGTATAATTTGCTCCATTACTCAGTGTGGTCATAGTCATAGTAATTTTTTGCTTGAAGCAGTCACCCAAAATAGACCGTGTTTGGTCTTACACATTTTAGAATTAGGTAGAAAGAATGATTAGTTAGAGATTATAATTAGATTTCAAAATAATTAATTAATTGTTTGAATAAAATAAAAGATAATAATCCGTTGATGTGAAAAATAAAAGGATGAAGACACCCATTGGGGCAAGCGGTTTAAGGTGCTTGATCCCCTCGAGGTCTTAGGTTCGAGCCTCCCTTCATGGTGTTGGTATCACCGATAAAAAAGGGATGAAGATAATAAAGACATTTACTTGGTCAAAACAGCTTCTCATTTTTCAAATTATAACTAGCCTCAACTTATTAGCATATTATAATAAAAAAATTCATTTGACACACTTGAAATTCAAAATCAGTTGAACCATTCTAAGCTTATTTGACTAGATTATAAGTTTATCCAAACATCTTCTTACACTTTTACCATTACACTGGATGATGACTCCATTGTATTCATCCTTCTGTTCCCCACTAAATAGTTTCTTCTTCCTAGCATAGTGCTATCAAAGAAGATTATTTTGGTACCTCGAGCCTTGAAATGAGCTGTTTATTTCATCCTAAATGATTTTTCTGTATATCATATCCCAATGGTAGTATTGGCACAGCATAAAGATTGAAAGATCATCTACTCAAATGATTGATCCAAGAATCCCCCATGTAAATAATTTGATATAGTGAAATTGGTGTGGTTTGAAATTCAGGGGTGATATTTAGAAAAACTTCCCCATTGATGGGTTAGTAAGTATGTAGAAAAACTTGCTTCTGCATTTACTTCTCTTACTTGGTGATATTCCCTTCCAACAGATGGTGTAGTTGAAGATGATGGTGAGGTGTCAGAAGAGGTCTCCGTGCGGTATGTTAGTTCTTTGTATTTTCCATCCTTCTATTCTGTCCGTGATAGTATTGTTGCTTGATACCAGTATACTTCATTTTCAATCTTAGTGTAAAGTAGTTGTTCCTTTGTTGCAGGACAAAAAGAATGGCCATAGAAATAGGACCTAGTAGCTGTGCTTCAAGAAAGAAAAAGAGTAAGAAGAGCACCACCAGTTAATCTACTTTGATTGAATATTTCATGTACAACACTTGTACGTCATGCGGATACTTCCTCTGCTCTGTCATTTGGACTGCCAGAAAGGAGAATAGAATTTTGGTACTTAGAATAGTTTTGATTTAATTATATTCAGTAATTTGATGGAAGACTGAAATTTGGTTCCTTATTTTGTTCCTGTGTTTCTATATGATGTGTGCTGGCCTTTCATTTGTTTATTTCCATGGATAATAGCAATAACATCAAAAAGTCCAACAAATTGAACATACTCGGTGAGCATTTTAGTGAATCATCGAACAATCAGATGAGGTTTCTGATGCGAGGAGACTATGAAGAAAGTGTCGTTTCTTTACTTTTTTTTCAAGGTATCCGTCAACTCATTATGGCTACATTAGTTTCAATGTTCTTTCCCTTTTCTTCACCAATGAATGATAATTTGATAGTATGCAACTTTTCTTCATGTATACCTACACTGATGTAATAACAAAATCAAATTTTGTGAAATAAATCAAATAAATTTATTTGAAATTTATTTGAAATCTTATAGGAAGAGAATACTTGTTTTAGGCATAAGGTGGTTTCTTAACATAATTTTTGTCTACCAATTGCCAGTGCTGTAGATTTCAAATATCAAATTGATATTAACTGATATTTTAGAAAGCAAGTTGTTTAAAATGCTACCTGTGTATCTTTCAGCTGAAAATGTGAATTATTCAATCATTGAAACAAAAAACAAAAGTGAGATTACACATTTGAATAGTAAATAATAAATAATCATATATTGGTCATTTAAATAAAATGGTTCCAATACACAAAAATTGCCAAAATGATAAATGTCAGATTATCTTCTAGTCAATGCTAGGATGTTTATGCTTTAGGGGTGTGTCTATGGCTGCACATTCTGCAAATGGTTGTCTCTATACCCAGCATTTACACCCATTGGTGTTTCAGGCCAAAAATCCTGCCCTCCCCTGTATTTTCTCAATCATCGGTCTTCGAGAACTCCCATTCTGAAGCTGAATGCCCGAATAGGAAAACAAAAATAAATAAATACATTTCAAACTCTATTTAATGGTGCATAAGCTAAAAGATTGAACAACAATCTTTCAAAACTTCAGTAAATGGTGAGATTTAAGGAGTTCATTTTCTAAGATCACTCATTAGAATATGGGAATGGAGATTTCAGCCCACAAATACTTTCCTACAATGGATGACCCATAAGAGACTGATCAATGGCCTTACCAAATGCAATATTCATCGATATGAGATACATGGCCAAGAATATACCTGATCGTGAAGGTATAATCACATTTCTGCAACCCCTTCTTCCCACAATTTCTTTCTCGCAATTAGAACTCTTTCTTCATTTGTTGAGAGAGCATCGATTCTTGGTTCTACTTCTGATAACCAACCATCCCACCTTAAAGCAGTCAAAAACTTCCGCACATAGTTAATAACAGAGGGTTTGTCTCTTATGATGACAAAGCCTTCAGGCCGTAGTATACGGTCCATTTCTATCAGGAGATCCTCAACACCGCAGCCACGCTCCTCAATCTCTGAGAGCACTGTCCAGGCATGGAGAAGATCATACGTACGCGGATAAGTCGAAAATGCTTCACACCTGAGAAAACAGCACATAAAGTTTGGAGTAAAAAAATATAAGCAAAAAAGAAGGTACAACAGACTCAACAATTGCTCTCTAATCTATGTTGTTTATTTTTCATTTAAGCTACAAGAACAACGAAGTGGCACTTAGGCATGAAGATTTGGTCCATTTGGAGAACATGTAGCATTGGCCTTGAATCAACAAGTGAACGGACATACAATACAAGAACTGTGACAGTTATATTGAAATGAAAAAGGAAAACAATCAAGTTAAAAAAGCAGACAATTCCTTTTCAAACAGGGATAACTTAAGTAATTTATATGAACCTCAAGTGTGGTAAAGTGATACCTTAAGTTCTAAGATTTGGAGCTCAAATTATGGCACTTACTTGAAAGATAAGCATACAAGACAAAAAGATTTCCCTAGTAATTTTAATGATGAAGGACCAAAATAAGCAGTCTATTTGATTTGATAGTCAGAGACAAAATCAGTGACAGACAAAACAAACATTCCACTTTACCCAACTACAAACCATTTAAGACATTAACCATTTCAATTATAACAGTATGAATCAGATATCGTGTTTATGATTCAGGAACAGTAGCCATGCAATCACCTTCATCAAATCAATTTCCATTGTTGACTATTGAGAGGGAAGGTCATGGTTTTGAGCAAGCAATGAGAGGTTGGGATGCAACTTATGGGTAAAATTATGAGTATGTAGCAGGGAAATGATTTTATTCATGATGACACCTAGTCCATACTTTTGCTTTTCAACTTGAACTTGAAAGGCAGGGAATTTACATCTATTTTCTTCCCTATTCCTATATTCACCAAATGCTCTAGTAAAAAAACGTTAATCTCTGAAATATATATCTCTAATTACGGGTCAACATTTTCTCTGGCATTTCATTGTATATAGCAAAAGACCAATATCCCATACAGGACTGGCAAAATTTATATATCAATTGTGTATTAACCACTGTATAGAGTAATTAGGTAACCAGGATACAAGGACTAAAATTGTTGAAGTGGGATCAAATTTAATAGAAATCAAATGTGTAAATCAACATTTAGTAATAAGCCAGGGCATCCACAAGTCAGAGTAGATAGACACATACCAGTCATGAACTGTTCCAATTAGGCCTCGATCATAAATAATCTTTAGTCTGGCAGATACATTGACAGGAGCAACATTCATCACCCAGACATCTTTATCATTAAGGGCAGCAGCAAAGCCACCAAGGTATGAATTCATATCCATGACATTTCTGATAGAGTTCTTATGCACAGTAGATTTCATCTGCTTCCAGTACTCGGTCACTCTAAAATGCCATATATTCTGCATCACATGAATTTCTTAGTGATCAACAGTTCCACCTTAAGGAATAACCACACACGGTAAATTAATTAGTTAAACTGAATCTTGCTATTTTCTAGTAATTCAGACACTCACGGTGTCTTCTTGAAATTCCTCAGGACTGACACCAATTTCTTCCAGGCGAGGAGGTGGTACAGTGAGCCTATGGGGCCAAGCAGCCAGCCCTGTCCCTTTTTCCTTGTGCATCCCTGTTTTACCCAAGTTGTTGCAAGTTTAAGAAAACAACAGCATAATCAGCATGTACACGAAGGAAAATTAGTTCCAAACACTACATGCTTAAATACTATGCCTGTATACATAGGATGATAAGAGCTATGTCATCAGTATATGACAGCCTAATCAGCCACCACAGAAATCAGAGTATACAGAAATTACTAATTGTTGAACCCTAATACGTACTTGCTGAGTATAGAGAAATGCATGCCTTCATGAGAACATTCCAGGTTGCATCTGGGTCATCATCAAAATCACATAGAGGAGGGTGGGCTCCAGGATCTCTCTTAAAGTAACAGCTATTTGTCAGTGGCTTTGCCCATATAACAGTCTGGTCTTTTTTTGAAACAACTCTCCAGCACATACTTTTTAGAAGATCGTGCATGGCATTCCAAATCCTACGATTTTCAGGATCACGTGCATAGGCTTCAGGAGAAGAGTACACAAAAAATCCTCCTGGTCTTAGTATCCTGTCAAGTTCTAATAAAAGAACGCCTCCTCTTTGAATCCAATCAATCCTGCAGCGGGAACAATGAGCCAGTTCAAATGACCTGCTTGGATAAGACAGCCTTTTTGTCCCCAAAACACCAAGAGTTGAAGGAATCCCTCTCTCCAATGCGAACTGTATTTGATTTTCATGTACATCATTAGGCGCTAGTGACATGGCTATAATGTTGAGTGGAAGAAGATAAGCTCCAAAACTTGCAACTCCACAACCCACATCAAGAACATTCCGGATATTCCCTCCATTGTGAAGCTTATCATTGGGAAACTTAAGCATCTACATGAATAAGCACAAAAACAAATGAAAAAACAATGTATTGTTAAGAAAAAATAGAACTGTGTTTCCATCATTTATGACCAAGGAAACAAGAATTTTTTTCTGCTGAACTAATATAATCATTTAGGATTTGACCAGTTTACTTCCAATAGTTACAACATTTTTTTTTTTTGGTTCTCCTTGAAGCAATCAGAAAATAAGAAGGAACCCAATTGTATCACATACCCTAGAAAGAGCTGTGATGTACTTGTCAGCTCCATCATGGAAATGAGTTCCTCCACCAGGAAAATTTATCTTCTCCCCGTTGACAACCATCCAATTCTGATCCGACTTCTCTTGTGCAAGATGTGTATGGGGTATGTTTGCCTTCCATACCTCATCTCTACTTGCTGGCCATCTTATGGGAATCTGAAACTCTAGAGACAAAATTTTCAGAACCAAAACTGAAGGTAACAAACTGAACTCCCAAACAAACAAAATCGATCACCAACCTTGTAACCAATTGGAGGTGGAACCAGGCAATTGTAACGCCGCTCTGCAGGTGGGCAGTGCCTTTCATAGTGCTCCATTAATGCCAAATTAGGCTTCAATTTCAACTGGTAGATAAGATTCCTATCTAAGCAAGGTATCAACTCTGAAAACTTAATATCACAGATCTGCATGAAAAAAGAAAAACTCAACAAAAACTTCAAAAACAAAAAGCAATTAACCCCAACCTCACTATACAACACAACATGCAGAAATAGCAAACTTTGTCAAATTGGCTCCAATCTCATGAAAACATACATGATCAAAACTCAATCCCAATTACAACAGACCTAAAAATTGGTTCATTCAGAGGCAAAATTGCATTTGCAAAGAGCAAAGATGTCAACTATACCAAATTGGCACTATGAAGCTCAAATTAATGAAGCATTAGCATATTTAGTTGCTTCATGGACAGTAGTAAACATACAGGTATGCTTTTAGGCACTTCTGGATTGTGCTCCTGATCCTCAAACAATTCATCAAAATCACGAGTCGCGACAAAGCTACCCAACACCGGGTCGGTCCCGTCGCGTCCGGCAGCTTCTTCATCGGACATAGACTGGCCCGGAGCGAAGAAAGAGCCATAGTAGAGACAAAGCAAGCCGAGAAACACAATGAGGCCGAGCAGAGAGTAGTTGAGCAGCTTGGTCGACACCATCGAACCGCCCTTCTTGTACCTCATCGTCGCCAAATCGGACCGCGACTCGAACCGAACCGGGACTCAAAACCCTAGCACCAGACTCATCGGAGAGAGAGAGGCCACTGAACCAGTTGAAGATTGGTACTTGCTAGTGTTCAGTTCAGAGCAATGCGAAGTGCATGCTCTCCTCTGGTGCTGGCACTGGCAGGGACTTGCTCTGTGTGATCTGATTGGCTTGTTTTTTGGATTTAATTATTTGGTCTTTAATTTTATTTTATTTAGTGATATTTCTGTTTCGGGCCCATACATGGCCCATGGAGATATGACACTATCGAGACGACAACGTGGAGCTGGAGTGCCATGAACGAAATGGATTTAACCTTGGGCCATGCGTTTTAATATTCCGGTTCTGGGATTTCAAAAATTAAATATAAAAAACCGGTTCTATAAAGGAGTTCAGATTTTGGATCATCTTTCAATAAGATTTTTTTATTTTAAATTTCGGATAAAAAAGAATAACTCGAAAATAGTGCATGGATAAAATTTAGACTTTAAGGGTAAAAGTAATATGATGAATTTATCCCATCTGATTGGTTTTTTCTAGAAAAAAACGAACTCTTTCGGATTGAGTTTCATATTTTTGCAAATTTAGAATGGTTGTCATAGAATAACGTCATCACTACCTCTCATTCATCTCTCTTCAATTTAAATTTAGAAATTTATTTGTAACTTTGAGACCCATGTATTTTTTTTTATAATCAGAACAAAATTTGTTTTTGTTTTTTTTTCCTCTCTCAGATCTAAGATTTTTGGTTATTTAATTGTTAGAGATTTGATTTTGAATTTATTTCCAAATCCAATCGTATTATTATTTTTTTTTAGTTTGTTTTTTCTTTTAGATCTAAGGTATTTTTGGTATGTAATTGTCAAAAGATTTATTTTTAATTGATTTTGTCAATACTTCAGAGGACCATATTTTTCCAGCAACCAACCACATGATAACATGTGGAGAGTTTTATATGTCAGTAAACAAACTTTCTCATTATAATTATCTCTCTAAAGTCCTCCCTAGCTACATATGGTTCAAATTCTCATAGAATAGATTTTTCGGGTCTCTGCTTAACGATGTGCTATCCTCGTGCATGTTACAAAAACCTATGAGCAAGGTCTCAAGGCTATAGCTTCACTCTCCAGAGCCACAATCTCCAACTTCATCATCGAGAACTCTATACTTTTAACATTTTCAAAACAACTATCTTAACACATGAAAAAGACGACAACATACTTTAGTCCAATTGTAACATATACACATGGAAAAGACGACAACATACGTGTAATAGATTACTTAAATCAGTTCATTAAATCCAATATTTACCCGCATTGAGACGAAATTGACAAAATGTCACTTATAACTAGACTCAAGACACTACAATCATTCCTTTCGGTCTTTACTGCCTGAAGTACTGAACTCGCATTTGATTCAATAATAATATTATCCCAGCCACGCTCATTGATCCATGTAAGCGCTTCCCAAATTGTCATAGCTTCGACTAGTCCGAGGTCGAGGGCACCAATCCACCTTGTTTGACCACCACCCCAATATTTACCCGACCATACCTGAGCTAACCAAGCTCCTCCTAATTTGTTAGCTTATACAAAGACTGCTCCATTCGTGCTCACGAAGGAGTTGCCAACACCACCTCAGACCCGTGCCAATCACCACATCGACTCTACTGCCATGATTAGAGCATAGTAGAAGCTAGAGCCACAATTTCTACCACCTCCTTCCTGATGGTTCCAAACTCACTCACTCCTTAGTTTTCAAACGCTCTAGCCTAAGCTCTCTCAAACCAGCAAGTCATAATCTTCATGAGAAACTGTCGGGACAACCATTCTCCCACGAATCCGCAAGTGTCTCCCATACCCCGAAACCCAACAAGAACAAGCAGCTCCTCGCGAAAAAACAGTGTAGAATAGCGTGACTGACTGGTTCATGATGCTGTGTTAGTCATTGATTTTATTTCTCAAAACATGATTTGTAACTCCTTATGCACACAATTTTATATAACAAACTAAAAAAAGCTCTTTTTACTTCATTTCACTCTACTAAAAAAAAAGTAGCTTTACCTTTATACTTTGGTGACAAAGCAAGCCGTGAATCCTAGTCACATGTTCACTTGCTTGCTAGATTTGCTATTACCGAACAAAATCTACCGAAAATAAAAACCACTGCTTGAATTTGACTCCTCGTCCACTCCAGTTCATACACGTGAATCTTCAAAGTTTATCCGATCACGACAATAAAATATTTGTACAAAATCATTAATTCTAAAAACAAAAAAGTAAACCAAAAGTTGAAATGCACCGAAAAGAAGCTATGCTTTTCTTTGTCGCTGAATCTGGACTCCTGAACTGAACTGAAACCCTCTTGACGATGCTCCACCGTCTCTCCTCTTCACTTCCACTTTCAGGTACTTTATTTTTTCCTTTTTCTTTTTCTGGAAAGCTCATAAATTTTGCATCTTTGTTATCACTACTGGTTCCAGAATGTTACCGTTACTGTTTTCATGAAACTGTAGTGTGATTAGGGATTAGGGTTTCTATTGGGTTTCAGGGAAAGGGACTGCGAGATTTGACTTTTATGTTTGGGTTTTGAACAATGCCGATTTCTCTGACTACTTGACTAAGATGATAGTGAATGCTGCAATTTTCAAGTTGTTTTGTGTTTATGTGATCTGGAGCGTTGCTTTTTTGTAATTAATTTTAGTCAATTTTGGGATATTCTGAATCAATCAATATGTTTTTAATTGACATGAAGGACTCATCTTGAGTCGGGTTGGGTGAACCAGAGGCGTTGACATGGAAATTTCAGCTTTGAACTGAAGTTTGACCTAAAGCCTTTATTTTTTGCATGCAAGATGGGTTCTTGAGTTAGTTTCTTGTTTGCTATGTACAGTTTGATTTGGATTCATTTTTGGGTTTGATTTGATTGGATGTGCTGTTGTTGCATTGACAAGGATCGAAGCAGGGGTTTTAAGAGTGGGGGAGTTTCGTACTTTCGTCTGAGGATTTCGGTTTATTAATGGGTATCAGAAGTTCCAAAGAGGACCGGAGTCAGCGGCAAAATTCATCATCGTCATCATTCCAATCAACTTCATCTTCGTCGTGGAGTTCTACCCAGTATCCTCAGTCATCATCTTATGACCGAGAAAGTAGTTACCCACCACCACAACAACCATATTCCCAACCGCAGCAACCCTTTTCGTCACCTTACGAACCCTATGCACCACGTCAGCAACCCTTCTTGCCACAGTACCATCCCCCTTCTCAAGACTATGTCAGTGGTTCAGTTGCTCACGATGGAAGGATGTTAGACAGGAAATTTTCCAGAATTGCTGATAATTACACCTCTTTGGATCAGGTAATGCAATGCCTCCTGCACTCCTTTTCCATTTCAAGATATGGGAGATCACATGCAAAAAAGCGTCACATAGAGATACTCTTGTTCCTTTATCATAGATTAGTTTATTTCACAAATGCTTGTTTTGTTTTCTTTAGATCTTATACTTTAGATGCCCAAATGTCATACATTGTCTCTTTGTTGATGTACTATCACTAGCTTGAACTATTTCTCCATTTTAGATCACTGCAATGTGTTTGATGGCCAGAATAATACACTAAGAGCTGGCAGAGTCAGCCTAAGTTGTTTAATCATTTATTACTACTTTTATTTATTTATAATAATAGCGTACCTTTAAGATATAAGAAATTTAGATCCATTGTTAACACTTTAGCCACCTGTTATCGCTTTTTATTTGTGAGGCTGTGATGTTGTCTTTTTAGTCCAAAAGGTTTGGTTTTGCTTTGGAATAAGAAAAAATGAATCTCATAGCTACAGTATAGTGGCTTAAGTTATATGAATATGCAGGGCCTTTTTTTGGTAGATGTTTAACTTAGACTTCCACAGTACCCTACAATGCTGTTGCTAATGGCATTGGCATTTCCATATTTGGTGAAAGTCATAGACTAGACATTGGATGCATGACTAATAATGATCAACTACTAAATCTACTCTTCTAGACGTATGAATGTTGTTACATGTTCAACATATCTAGTGTCCCCTTTTATTGGTGAAGACACAATATTCAAGTTGAAACTTTATGGACTTGATTTTAGTGTTATTGAAGACATCAATTCCTTTACTCTTATCATTGAATCAACTCAATACTTGGAGGGATCGCTTTAATAATAAGGCAAGAAATCCTGTGAGTTTTGTGTATCATTCTTTCATTTTTTATTAGAATAGTTTGTTACACGATGCTATTTTATTTTTAGCCATGCTTGACTGAGTATGTAGCTACTCTTACTGAAATTGTTATCAATGTATTGCATGGCGATCATCTATTGCACTTGACTTCCAATTGCTGGAGATCACTTGATAGAAAGAGGCTGTTGGCTTGTCATTAGTTTTGGTGTTCTTATGCTAGTTGAAAGATGTATTTGATTGTTCGCTGCTGAGTTAATTGGTATACTGTACGCTATGCTGATATTCTGTTCATATAAATATCTCCATCATTGTAATTTATAATGTTACTTTGTAGGTAACTGAGGCTCTTGCACGTGCTGGCCTTGAGTCTTCCAATCTTATTGTTGGTATTGATTTCACAAAGAGCAATGAGTGGACTGGTTGGCCCTCTCTCTCTCTCTCTATTAAGTATATAGCAATGAATTGTGGTGGAGCATGCTTAACTGGATTTTGCAAATAGGTACTAAATCATTCAATAGGCAAAGCTTGTATCACATTGGCCATGGTCACAATCCTTATGAACAAGCAATATCCATTATTGGGAAAACATTGGCTGCTTTCGATGAGGATAATTTGATTCCCTGTTTTGGTTTTGGAGATGGTATTTCCTTGTAATTAGTCTGTTTTGATGATTTTTTGTTGTTCAAATATTTGGATGGCGAATATGACTTCTATAACGTTTCAGCATCTACACATGATCAAGATGTCTTCAGTTTCCATCCAGATGAGAGCTTTTGTAATGGATTTGAGGAAGTGTTGAGCTGCTACAGACAAATTGTCCCTCATCTACGACTTGCAGGTTTGAATTCTACTTCATTATCATTACCTTATCGTCATTTTCTAATTGTGCTACTTGTTTAGCTAATTGTTTTTTTTGTAGCTTATGCTTATAATGTTATGCCTTATGGCAGGGCCAACTTCTTTTGCACCTGTCATTGAAATGGCCATGACAATTGTTCAGCAGAATGGTGGCCAATACCATGTTTTGGTGATTATTGCTGATGGGCAGGTGATGCAACCCGGAAACAACTGTATCTTTCTGTCATTTTTTAGTGTTCTTCAGTTGAAACTAAAAGGTTCAGAATTTGAATTAACAAATGAATATATACTTGAAATGACTTGGAACAGTGATGCAGGAGTAGTTATGGTTATAAAAGTATTCCTATTATGCAATCAAGCCAAACAACAATGGTCCATATAGATATATTGGGTAGCTGTTTATATTACCCTAACATGGAAATAAGATGTAAAGCAACTAGCTACCTACGCCCACTTGAATCATATTATTCTTAGTTCTCAATTCCCAACCTATAACAGCCTGTAACTTTAGCAGGTAGGGATGCTGCATTTAGATTGCTGAAATTTCTCAATGTAGACTTTAAGGTGCCTTGTAGTCGGAGCTGGAGTTTTTGGAAACTGAGATTGTCCTTAATTTGTGTTTACAATTGATTAGCCAACTCCTCTAGATTTAGGCCTTATAAGCTAAAATATTTGTAGACAAATGCAACTAGAGCTGGCAATTCGTGTGTGTGCGCGTGTGCCATGTTTGTGTAGTGTGGAGGGAGCAAACATCTTTGAATTACATTTGGGGCTGGTGTTTGCGGGTTGCAGGTATTTTCCTCTTGATGACTATCCCTAGATCTAGCCATGTGGCCCAATTAAGTAACACCTCCTCCTGTGGTCTCCAACCCACTTGCAATAAGACGTGCCTGAAGACTCTCAGGTACATTAAAGGTACATATGCATAGACAAGGGGCATACTCAAGTAGTTAAATACTAAGGTGTCGTTTGGGCAAGATCCCAGTAAAGACAGACGATCCACTTTAGGATATTGTGTAATGATGGGTGATAATTTAGTCTCCTAGAAGAGCAAAAAGCAAGATGTTGCTAGATCTAGTGCCGACGTTGAATGGGATATGATTTTGGGAACATGTGAACACATTTGGTTAAAACAACTTCTTCACGAGTATAATTTTGTTAATGTTACTTATTAGATGACTAAGATGAGGTTGATATGTGGCAATCGATCGGCTCTACACATTGCAATCCAATGTTTCATGAAAAAAAACAAGCATAGATCATGTCAGAATGCATTGCTACTACTTTGTCAATAACGTCTTCACCAAGCCTCTTCAAGGACCTCGCGTAAGCTACATCTGTAACAAGCTTGGCGCATATAACGTATATGCTCTGGCCTGAGGGAGAACTAGGATTTGTACAGCTTGGCAATCAAGGTTGATTGCTGAAGTTTAGGTATTTATGTATATTAGGAGAAATGGTAGTTGTAAATTTATCTTCTTTTCCTTTTATGTAGCTTAGTCTTCTTGTGGAAATAGCCAAATAGGCTGTTGGTTATTAAAAAAAAATACACGATTTTTCTCCTTCAAACTCTATAAAACTGAAGAGAGCTCCCAGAGAGCTGTCTGGCTATTGCTCGAACTGACCCAACAGTGTGGCCGGATTTCCTGTTTGTCAATACCTTGTAGAATATTGTATATGCAATTAGCCTATGTATAATGGACTCAGTCTGAACACAAACATAATCCCTAATTTACAGCCATTGATGATGTGCTGATTCTAACAGCGAACTAATCAGTTGCCCTAATAACAGTCTAACAAGGTTGTCCAGTGTCAGATGGCTAAATAAAAAAATACCATATACTGTTGATCTGTATATGATGTATTCCTGCAATGCTAAATGCATGATGCGTGGAACAACTGATTATAACTCCATATTATTGGTTGTGCAGGTAACTAGAAGTGTTGATACTGAGCCTGGTCGGTTGAGTCCACAGGAGCAGAGGACTGTTGATGCCATAGTAGAAGCAAGGTAAACCTAGTGTAATGTGTTTTTCACAATGTTGGCTGTTCATTCTTCCATATCTTGTGTCTTATATTTAATTTTATTACAGTAAATTCCCATTGTCAATTATATTAGTTGGTGTCGGAGATGGACCTTGGGATATGATGAGGGAATTCGATGACAATATTCCTGCACGGGCATTTGATAATTTCCAGGTAAGAGCCCACTGCCCAGGGCATTTTTTCTTAGATGTATTAATGTGTGATTTATATTTTTTCTTGACGATTGGTTAATTGTATTACATTTTTTTTCTGGTTTCCCCCTTTTAGTTTGTGAACTTTACAGAAATTATGTCGAAGAATATGAGCTCATCCCGAAAGGAGGCAGAATTTGCCCTTGCAGCCTTGATGGAAATTCCATCTCAGTATAAAGCGACAATAGAACTTAACTTATTAGGGTACTGCTATAGTGCTATCTATTCTATATTTTATTTTTCTTTAATTCTTATCATTATGCCCTACTTTTTATTGGTTACATTTTTCTTTTTGCCTGTGCAGTGGCCGAAAGGGTAATGCTCCTCAGAGGGTTCCTTTGCCCCCTCCTATATA
The DNA here is from genome assembly GCA_036897485.1 of Pelargonium nanum. Taxonomy (NCBI): domain Eukaryota; kingdom Viridiplantae; phylum Streptophyta; class Magnoliopsida; order Geraniales; family Geraniaceae; genus Pelargonium; species Pelargonium nanum. The sequence goes on from JAYMTF010000265.1 coordinate 31,529, forward strand.
TGGTACACCTTCTTCCAGCACCACAAAGCCTTCCCGTTCCTCGAGTTTCACGCCAAGTGTGCCTCCCTATCAAGAACAGAGCAGGCCTGTTAGTTCAGCTCCTCCCACTTCAAGTTCTACTTATGATAATCAGGTGTGTAGAGTTTTGTACTAAATGACATATTTTGTTATAAAAAAAGCAGTTGTACTGTAAGTCCAATTCAGTTTATGCATATTACACTTGCTGCTGTGTTCTCGTGTATTTATTTCAAATCCAGCCATGTTTATACTAGTGTTATCTTTCACATTTTTTATTTTTATTTTTGACAATATCTGTACTTTTATTCTAGTCAAAACTGAACTTGTGTATGGCAATAGTTGGTTCAACTGGCAGAACCTTTTGAGATGGTTCGAGAGAGAATGGGGAAGGCTTTGAGCTACCTCCATTGTTTAGAGCACATTTAGAGAAATAACAAGAAATAAGTTAACATGTCTATTGCTGAAACGAACTTTTATGTTAAAAGTGCTGTGCTTCCTAATATTGCTTGGAATTTGCTTGTAAGTTTTCATTGACTTTTCGGATGTCCCTGAAGGGACGTTTTCATTGACTTTAGATTGGAAGCTTTGGTTGCAACCCCCTTTATTTATTTGTTTATTGTTATGTAGTGTACATTAGTTATTACAATCATCATCTGTAACCGCGAGTGTTGATGGTGACATTTTTGCTTGGTCTTGAACAGATTTGCCCTATTTGCCTTACTAATCCGAAAGACATGGCCTTTGGTTGTGGCCATCAGGTAAGCTCTATCCTTATTTTCCAGTAAAAACCAAAAAAAGAAAAAGGAATAGAGAAGTAGAGAGATATTTGGCATTTTGGATTTTCATTTATACGTCTTGTTTTGCCAGACTTGTTGTGAGTGTGGACCAGGCCTTGAATCATGCCCAATCTGTCGAAAACCAATAGAGACAAGGATAAAGCTTTACTGATCAGCATTTCTGCCATTGCCGGGAAATTTCATTTTGGATGTAGCCAAATTCTTTATTCAAATGATGGAAGTCGCGGCTGTTGTTCTTCATCAGAGATGTAGTGGCCAGGATTAGAAGACAGTCATTACACCTGTACATTTCCCAAACTGGATTTTGTTTAATAAAAATTTAATTGTTTATGAGAAGCTTGATATATAAGGTAGAGACGCTCATGTGAAAATAATGCCGGAGTAGAGGTTATAATGTTTTGTTGGAAGAAAAAATGGGGTCCCTTGTTGATGAGACCTTTTAGTCTTTTTTGGTAGTTAGGTATCTTTGGTTGGTGTCCAGTTTACATCTTCTTTCTGTTTATTGTATTCATTTCAGTTTTATGCGCAACTACTCAGAATTGATTGATTATGCGCAGATTTCAGTTAGATTTTGACCGGTGTTGGTGGTCGACCCCTCTTTTTACTGGGGGAGGGGACCATGTCATTTAAGTACCTACCTAGCTAGCTAGTGAGCTTCTTGACCACTGTATTGTACTGTATTATCAATCTAATGGCTCGGAGAGCCCTTTCAGGTGGCGTTTTGTTACGGGATCTAAATGCATATGACGGTAATGAGGACCATGCATTTTGACTGCAACGAAATTGTTGTTCCAGAAGCCACGTCACGCAATTGTCTGAACCAAATTTAAGGTACGTGTGTTAGGTAGAAGTAATAATAATATTACGTTGTTTCTGTTTAGGTGTACCCCGAGCTATTGTTCGTAGGTTGAAACGGTAGAGCATTTCTTGAAATGGATTATATGCCGGAATGGGACCGTGTAGGAAGATAATAAAACCTTAGCTAGCATTAAACAAAAGGTGGTATGGGAACATTATAGAGAGCAATTACTTGCACCTGTATTCTGTGCTCCATTCAATGCACTCACAACTGTCTCTCTGCAAAACAGCCTCGACCCATCTCTTTATTTCACTAGAAAAACCAGAACTTAGCTTCTTCTTCTTCACATATGCTTTGTATAGTGCATTGCTAATGTCTACTTCATCTTCTTCAGCTGTTACTTACCAGAGGCTCCAACATGAATGCGGGTTTGACGAAGAAAGACGAGATCATCAAGAAGGTCTTCGATCATCATCATCATCGAGAAGCTGTTTCAGGTTGAAGTTGAAGAAAGTGGCTGTTAGGAAGAGGTTCAGGTTCAAAGTTTCGAGCTTTAGACGGTTTATGATGAGAAGAAAGAGACTGGTAGTCTCGGTTCTTCGAGTTTCTTGCGAGAAGGTGGTGAAGAGATTGAAGGAGAGCAAGACTCATTTTGGTGACATATTTGCTGGGAATTATCTCTTCTTGCAGGTTAATCCAACCCCATTAAAGAGCCATGGCAGCAACTCCTTTTCTACTTGTACACAAAGGGTTGCTTAATTAATCAATCCACTCATTCTTCTATAGTTCTTGAATTTATGTCTGTTTAGTGAAATTGAAATCTAAGGTCAATCTCTTAATGATCCTTGCTCAATCTTCTCAATTATGTGTTGTGGGGTTGTTCATTTTCTTTCCTTGTTTGCTTTCACTAGTACAATTTACATGGCAGGAAGGGATTGATAAATCAGGATACAAAAGAAGAAAAAAAAGTACTGAAAATTAATATATTTTGTACACAAGAAATAATTAAGTACAATTTGTATCAGAGTTTCTTCATTTTCTTTTCATGAATAAACTAAAATAGCTCAATGATGATGCATAAAAATTTATAAATATTTCGGCTTTTGAAAGTTCGATAGGTGTCCCGCTTAAGTAACTCGATCTCACGAAGATGGGTCAAACTAGAACAAAAGAAACTAAGAGCGGGTAATAAATATGGCTCACAATCGTGGGAAAAAGCCCTTTTTCCCAACGCACATTCACGTTTTTAGCACGCCTTCAGATTCTTGGATTCTTGACACGACGCACATTGACCCTGAAATGGTCCAACGCGACCTAACAAGTCCAAACCTCCCAACATTTTTCGACACGACCCAAAGATGCCTACAAACAAAACTAGACCCAAAGGAGTCACATTGCACAATTTTATACAAAGAATACCTCTATTAATAACTTAACTTTTGGTAATGCATTAACTTATATTATATCTTCTTATTTATAATTTTCAATTAAGTTGTGTTGGTTTTACAATATTAGGACAATATTTATTAACCAAAATTTTGGAAATGTGTATATTCGTAATTAAGAAAAAATTTGTGACATAATTAAAAATTTGATGATGTAACGCTCTAATTCACATTATAAATATCATTTTTACCAAACTTTTATAGTATGTAGAGTCGTAAAGATGCATATCAAATTATCGATATGTGCATGTGCGAGTTCGTTTTTATACCTGTTATTATACTTAAGTATAAATCTCTATTTTTAGCTATCAATTGAAATTTACATTATTGTTTAACTTGCAACGACAATTTAACTGTTTTATTGAACTTTTCATTTCCAAAATCTACTTTATGACACCTAATTTGGACATCCCATAACACGTAACTACAATTATGTTTTTCCGAAACAGATAATTACCTATGTTTTCACTCCGTTTGTTAAAAGTTAAAACAAACCAAATTTACCATGAGAGGCATGTGATTCACTTTAGGTATGAAATTTCAAACTTACCCCTAACAAACCCTAAATATTAACCCATCTACCCATGACACTGTCTTGTACCTAAACCCACCGTCTCTCTCAAATTCACAGCCGCCCCCCAGTTGCTCGCCCCCCACAGACCGCCGCCACGGTCACGAGCTCTTCTTCCCGGAGCAAGCCGCACTCCGCCTTCGTGAAAGGAAGAGGAAGCCGGAGCACATCGCCGATCGTCTGTTCCGGTGCAGATGTTAAAAGGTTCTTTTCATATGTAATTATGCCTAAATATTATGCAGTGTATCACTGCAACTCCTATCCTAGGGTTTAACATCTGGGTAGAACCTTTCTTGTTTCATCTCTCTTAGCTTTTGTAATTGTGTTTTCTTATTGATTTGATTTTTAAATTTTATTAGTAACTATGGGTGACCAAGAAGAACTTGTGACTAATTCAAGCTCTAAATGTGCTGATGAGAGCACTAGAAAAGGGAAAAACAAAAAGAAGAGATTGCCAAAAGACAATGTTGGTTCTGAGGAAGAACAAGGGAGGTTTAGTTTAATGGACCCTGAATCCAATGATGGTGTCAAAGGTAGTAGGAAGAAAAAAGAGAGGAAGCAGTCTTTGGACAGCACTGCTGCTGATGCAGACAATGAACAATTAATTAATGGGATGAGGTCCCTCGAAGAGGGGAACTCGGATATGGATACTGGAAAAGCAGAAAACGGGAGAAAAAGAAAGAAGCAGCGGTTGCTGGAAGAAGCTGAGAAGGCTGAGAAGCGTGGGGTTTGCTACTTGAGTAGGATTCCTCCCCGCATGGATCATGTGAAGCTGCGTCAGATTCTTTCACAGTATGGGGAAATACAGCGAATTTATCTTGTACCTGAAGGTAATTTGGTTGCTACCATCCTCCTTCAGATACATTTCCATGTTGCAAAGCTATATCGCGTATGACGATGATGTTCTTGTGGTTGATTTTGAATTGTTATTGTCATTGCAGATCCTTCAGTTCAGGTTCGCAAACGAGCTGCCCGTTTTGAAAGTCAAGGATTCTCTGAAGGGTACGAGTAATTAACATTTATCTTATTGTAGTGTGTTATGGAACCGTAGGAGTTGCTGAATCTTGAGATGGTCCAATTGTCTCAGTTTTTTTTTAACCCTTACTACTATAAGATATGTTTGTTGCTAGGTTTTATAGAGAGACGAGTGGTACTGTCGTTTCAATTGTATAAACATATGATTGTCTTGCATTTACTTTGTAGGTGGGTTGAGTTTACAAAGAAAACTGTTGCAAAAAGAGTTGCTAATATGCTAAATGGAGAACAAGTAGGTAAGGCATGAGTATTTGATTGGTTTGTTCTGTTCACTACCTTTTTTTTATTTTCTTACTTTCTTAAGTGAACTTCTGTTCCACCCCAATTTATATGCCTATCATTTATCTTTTGGACATCAGTTGCAATTGTTTACTCCTTGTCTGATTTTGATTAGTTCTATCTAAAAATTTGAGTAGTACTGCGCATACTGACTTTTAGGCTGTAGCACGTGTACTTTTTTTTCTCTGCATAATTCGTTTTTGTTCACGATTAGGTGGAAGGAAGAGATCATCATTCTACTATGATCTTTGGAATATCAAGTACCTGAGTAAATTCAAGTGGGACGATCTGACAGAAGAAATTGGTATAAAACATATTCATTTAATATCGTGTCATATTCCTTGGTTCGGTACCTATCTAACTTGGTATGTTTCTTCTGCAGCTTACAAGAGTGCCGTAAGGGAGCAAAAACTAGCTTTAGAAGTATCTGCTGCCAGAAGGGAGAGAGATTTCTATCTCTCTAAAGTTGATAAGTCTCGTGCTTTGAGATCTATCGAAGAACGAATGAAGAAGGTATGCATCTTGTAGATTTTAAACTGAATGCAAGTTGTTTGATCATTAATTGAGTATTTAATTCTATTTCAACAATTTTTGTATAGCTGAAAGAGTGTGAACTACTAAGGTCTTCGTAGGAATAGCAAAGATCACATAGCACCAATTAGTTTGTCATTAAAATTTGGATTCGTAATTTAATGTGCTAAATTGTGTTATTCAAATCAGGTCCCTACGAGCATAGATTAAGATCACCATGAGATTGTGATAGCTCTTAAATGAATGACTTTGTTGCTTCTTCAGAGTTCTTTCTTTATACCCAAGGTTGACTTTAGAGTTGCCTATGTTGGATATGGACTAGGTTTTCCTTCCCTGGAATGTATTGGACATCTTTGTAGGTGTAAAATTATGTTATTTTTTCTTCAATTTCTACTCCCATTCTCTCCTTAAAGCCATAAGTCACAAGGTGAACTTTTTGAGACGGTTTCATCTTAATTTTTTTAATACTTAATGATGGTCTTTATCAAATGGAACATATACGATAGAAGAGATTAAGGCTACACTCCTTTGTGTGGTGATTTTAGTGTTTCTGTCTGCCCCCATTTCCTGTTCAAAATTCTGAACATCTAAAATTATGTATTTAAAGCATTTGCCATCAGCTAAGCTGTAGAACTTTACATAATTTGGTCTATATATTCTGTTATTATAGTCTATAACCTCCATTTTTTGGAGTCTCTTTGCATATTTCATATCCAGTGGGTTTTTGAAATTTTCTATAGCATTTGGTGAAATATATATTTTTATGTAAAGATAACCAGTGTTTTTTGGTATTAAAAACAACTGATTTAAGTTTTTTCTTAGTTACTATATTTTTAGAAGAAATATAGTTCAAAGTTCCAATTATGAACATCAGAACATGGCTTTGCAAATATTTTTAGTGTTTGTTTTGTGTCCTTTGTTTCTGGAATCAAAGTTTTAATTTTAAATCTTGTGTTCTTTACCCAAACAGAAGCAAAAGGTCCAGCAAGAATCAGGGAATAAATCTGAGCTCTCTGTCAATGAGCAGCCAATGAAGGTAATTCGCCAATTTCAACAGAAGCAACCAGTTGTAGATAAAGCATCAGAAAATAAACCCCGACTTTCTAGAGATATCCTGGCTGGGGTAAGTCATTCAATCATTATGCAAAAACTTATGTCAATACTCTGATATGTTTGTTTAAGCTCACATGTGGTAAAATTCATTATGCAGGTGTTCAGATGATTGATTCTTTGTGATCAAGTTTTGAAATCACAAACGTACCATTAAGATCTGCACAACTAAGTTGGATGTTTTAGTATAAAGCGCATTGCTTTCGTTAATGATTTCAGTTTTGATAATTTCTTTCTTGATGGACTAAACTTGTTGAGTTGCCCTAATATGGATAGGATCATGGTCGATAAAGGTCCGTGGAATCTGCAGTAGGAAACATGTATAAGTTTTGTAACTTGTGAGTTTTGTAATTACAAGGATGCTCGGTTCTGATACATCTGTTTTAATGTATTAGATTACAAGGGATTTGAACTTTTCTGTTCTTTAAACACTGGAATAGATCAAACATTCAAATGATAGCTGATGATCATATGTTATCTATCATCCCACAGAAGATCTTGCGCAAGCTCATCCATATTTGTTTATGACAGTAAAGTTGATTCAGTACCAAGAACTGATCTTGCATATGTACAAGAAGTTTCACAAGAGTTGGTAAACTTAATGTTAAAAACTAATGTGAATTGCACAGAAGGGTCAGATACAGAAGCATTTCTGTTTCCATTAGCTGCAACACCCGCTGCTCTGAGCAACGACTCCCTCTCTTGCCCCTGATGGACCTTGGGGACGACCATACCCAACCTTGATCCCAGATGACTGCAATGGGCAAAGTTGTATAAACAATAAAATTCTTTAATATTATAACACTCGGTTTTTCAACGATAAGCTGTCTTTGCCCGTATCTCATCTATAAATATCTGAAAGGACTTTCACAATTATTACCTCATTAGATACATCAAAAACACCTTCCTGGATATTCTGAAGTATCTTTGCAGCAGTTTGTATGAAAGCCTGTATGACGCTACACCACATTAGATTAAACATTGAATAAACTCCTCGACTTGAGAGGATTTTGTCGTGTATGAAATAGAATGACGACTAGCTAGCTCAGCTTAGGTTGAGTCACGTTACCTCTTCAACATTTTGAGCTGTTCTTGCAGATGCCTCCAAGAACAAAAGCCCATTTTCCTTGGCAAATTGTTCCCCCTCCTCTTTGCTGACAGCCCTACGATGAGCAAGGTCACACTTGTTCCCTATGAGCATAATGCTCATGTTGGGGTTCGCATGTTGCCGGGAATCCTCTAGCCAGGTTGCAAGATGATTAAATGTCTCTCTCCTAACAAGGCCAAAAACTACCAGCTCAGTTGAAGAAACTTACAAGCATAATTAGAGTAACTTACTAAAGAGAAGAAAAAACCAAAGAGTAAGTAGGGCCTGTTGCCCACAAATGTAGATACACTAGCAGTCATTCCACATATAAGCATGTTCCTAATGAACCTATTGAGTATACGCTTCTTTGCTATAGGGAAAACACACACACACACACACACACAATAGAAAGAACATTCACCCATTCTAAGCCACTGTTAGAAAGAACCACCATGGATGATTCATTTTGTTACATGCTTAATCTGTTAATGGTGCAACAAGAAACCTCCAAATCACAAAGCACTAGACTTATGGCATGGCATGTAGATGCCATTACTGAGAAAAATTTAATGTCATACATATTATTTCCAAGTGAAAGTACTCTATAAAATCCAAATTGTTCTTAGGCAAGGTACTAGAGGAACCTATATATATAACAAAAGGAATTAGAAGATGAATAATGCAATTTGGAACAATTATCTCATAAATGGGGCCATACAAGGGATCAATGGCATACTCACACACATAATACCTACCTAGTTATGTCATAAACCAGAAGTGCTCCAGCAGCTCCTCTGTAGTAAGATCTGGTGATTGATCTGAAAGATTCTTGCCCAGCCTGTAATAAATGGTTTAAAATTAGTTAATTAATTGCAATTGTTTAAATCCAGATATTAAGACTAAAATTAATTAACAAACTGGGAAACTAAATAATGAGAACAGTAGCCACTAGCAACATAAGGAGGGCGTGGCTCAGTGTGGGTTATATATATATGAGACGTAAGGAGTTCTCAACTACTCTCAATCTTATATATATACACACACACATATACATATATAAAAGTTGGGTGGGGTGGGGGTTCAGTTTGAGCTCCAGACTGTGTATTTTTGCATCAAGTAATCTCACATTGACATTTCTGGTTGGTGGTCATGAGAGAATTGGCATTCAACTGGGTTTCAAAAAAATATGCAGACTAGTGAAGTATCTGGCCAGTGATGAAATGATATTTTATTAAAGAAAAAAAATAGTGTTAGATTCAATATATATGCCTTTTTAAGGTATGAATTCACTATCTAGAGCACCACTGATAAACAATAATAAGTTTCATATCATAAACGATCACACTCAAGAAAAAAGAAATCCTACAAGAGACAAAGTGATGCACTAAACCATTTTATGAGATGTTCAATGTGGCCTAGCAATAGGTGTTGGAATTGTGAAGCCTGATGATGGAAAGAAAAGAATTGGAACACTTTATTGACAAGTGGATAAGCAAAAATTTGAAGAAAAGTGCACGGGGAGCCTGAATTTTATATATTTAAGTTATATATATTACCTTCTTTCAATATAAATACTATGCAATGGGTAAAACATTAAGGGCAAGTGAACTGAAAACCAGTTCGAGCATGCACAAAGAGCGGCAAAGTAGGCAAATATTAATTTATCTGAGAATTCTAGAGAGGTCATCGTGAATTAGTACTCTAGGATTGAGTTTTCTTGTACTTGAGTTGTTAAAGAATCCAATAAGAAAAGTATGGCATCCCGTAAATGTTGGTTGTTAGGTCAAATCACATATGTGTTTGTGTTTGTTCAATTTATCTGTTTACTTTCATTTGTTCATCTTCCATTGATTGACGATCTCTAAGAACAAATTACATTGTGCAAATTAGAATCAATGTTTTTTAGCATATCAGCCCCAATTCACAACAACAGGTCCTGTACGCTCGACAATATCAAGCGACAAGAATTCTTTCACTCTACACATCTCAAGAGACCATAGCCTAACAGAAAAAAATGCTATGTAAGTTCTAAAAGTAGGAAATCATCATCTAGAATATCACCGATCGATTTTGAATAGCTTCCATAACATAATGAACCCCTCAGAGATGACAAAATTAGGAAATGCAAAATTAGGGAATGCAATTTCTCACAGGATTCATTGTGGTCTAAAAATAGTAGTTCCTATCCTCCTGATAATATGTGAGATGATAGTTTGCCTCCATCCACAACACAAATATACTCAAACTCCAGTTGATAAACTGAAATGTGACCTCAAAACTTAGTTGTTGCTAGCTAATACTTACTAATCAAACTAAGAAATTAATATAGTATGGTGTTTATAAACTAAAATTCTTTTTCAACTGCAACAGATTCTGTCTCCATCGACCTCAACTCAACAAACCAAAACATAACAACGAACGAGCAAAGAAAGTAAAATTAAATAAGTAAATAAATAATTTTAAAAAGGGAAAAAGAGAGGCGGAAGGAACTAACGGTGTCCCAAATCTGAAGCTTGATGGGCCTGCC
>JAYMTF010000266.1:0-41723 GCA_036897485.1 Pelargonium nanum
TTAGAGACAATGGTACTTTAGTAATTTTACGTTTTAAATTTCATTCCAGCATAAGCTTGAATGACCATTACTTAGGTTGAGAAGAGAAAAAATTAGGTCAAAATATGAAAGTTCAAAAATTATTTTGGGTTAATAAAAGTTCATGTATTAAATCAGGTCGAAATATGAAAGTGCTTTTTACTCAAAAATAAATAAATTAAAGAATTGGATCAACCCATTCCTCCTTCAAAAAAAAAAAAAAAACCCATTCTTTATTGGGCCAAAAATAAACAAAATCCCAAACCACAAAAAATCCAAGGCCCAATTAACGACCCGAACCACATACCACTTCCTCTCTCTCTATATATGCTTCACTCTATCGTCTTCATTTCAAAGGCTAGGGTTTTGCTCTGCGGCTGGTTCTTCTTCTTCTTCTTCACAAACCCTCGTAGCAGCCGAAGACTTTCAATCCGTCAACATGGGGTATGATTCGCCACACTATCTCTTCTCCATTTTTTCGTTGCCAATATGAATCTACTGCCAGATTCTTCGTTATTTTAGCTTAGTCTCTTGAGCTCATATACTGTTAATTAAGCTTTTACGTTGCTGAAATCGCCTTCTTGTTAGGTTTAGATCTAGGGTTTTTGAGTTTTTTTAATCGGTTTGGACAGTATTTTGAATCTTCTTTTATGTTAAATATGATAAATTTACTCTTGCTTTCTAGTGTTCTCGACATTTGGGATTGAATCTGTTAATGATACTATTTCATCGATTTATAGATATGTAAAGATCAAAATTTTATGGAAATGTGCCAATATTTGCTTTCAATATTAGTTTTACTTGGAGATTAGGAAATGTTTATCATGTTGAAATTGAGTTAAGCTGAATTGTCTATGAGGCCTACAAGTTTCCATTGTAGTATTTTTGTACATAGCTTATTGAAATGGTTATTGGGATGAGACAAGAGTGATGTCACTCTTTGAAGATGTAGAGTTGAAATTAGTTCAACATCCACTAATTCTTTTGAAAATGGACATCTTTATGGTTACAAAGTTTCAGTTCCAGCTTGTATATGTCATTTTGAAAACAATGATTTACTATGGCCTAGGCTTACTTCTAAGTTAGTGTAGAGGTCACTTTGTGTGATATAGTAGTCTTCCGAATGGGGAAGCAATGATGAATTGCGTTTGAATTTGTATTGATTTAGTCATGTAATAGTACTATAATCTAATGGGCTTTATGTGACAGGAAAACACGTGGTATGGGAGCCGGTCGCAAACTGAAGTCCCACCGTAGACGTCAGAGATGGGCCGACAAGAGTTACAAGAAATCTCATTTGGGAAATGAATGGAAGAAGCCTTTTGCCGGGTCTTCCCACGCTAAGGGCATTGTCCTTGAGAAGATGTAAATTTACAAACATTAACATCAATTTTTGTTTTCACTGTTTGGTCTATAAGTAGATTGCTAAAAATTGCTTTTTGACTTGTGCAGAGGTATTGAGGCCAAACAGCCAAATTCTGCTATCCGAAAGTGTGCTAGGGTTCAACTTATCAAGAACGGAAAGAAGATTGCTGCTTTTGTCCCTAATGATGGTTGCCTCAACTACATCGAGGAGAATGTAAGGCCACATCTCTTGTTCATTCTTTTTTTCATTTTGTTGGTTTTAATCAATTACTCTCCGCTGTGTCTCGTTCGCTTAATTGTTATTTACTATTTGTCTGAAGGATGAGGTGCTGATTGCTGGATTTGGACGTAAGGGTCATGCTGTGGGAGATATTCCCGGAGTCCGATTTAAGGTCGTGAAGGTTTCAGGTGTCTCTCTCCTTGCACTCTTCAAGGAGAAGAAGGAGAAGCCCAGGTCTTAGATTTGTTGAATGGGTTTGTCATTTCTTGCGATCCTTTTGTAGTTTTGTTATGGAATAGGCTATTATCCGACTTGTTACTGTTAAGCGGATTCTGCGAACAAGTTTTGTTTCTTTTTATATGTTTATCGTGAATTTGTTACTATTTTTCATCGAAGAATGCTTTCTTTTGCTCCCATTATCTGCCTTCTTGACATTATGCTTTAAATTTCAGTCTATTTGTTGAATTACAATATTGGATAGATAATACTGCATGTTGGGATTTAATGATTTTTTTTTTATCAAGGGATTATATAATTTTATCGTAGCAATATTTAAACTTTTGGCTAAGTTTGAACCACCATGTGACAATACTTGGATTCTTTAAGTTTGTATAAAGACTGGTACTTATTTTTTGTCTACTGAGCAAAAATTCAACATTAACTAATTTATCTTTAAAACATATAAACATGAGAAAATAAACACTCATTTTGAGGCGAAGATAGCAGGAAAGGAAAAGATGGCATGATATGAATATTTTTGTGAAACACAAAAAGTTAGCAAAAATTAGACATCTTGGAAAGTTGGGAACTAGGATCTGAAGTTGCTAATACAGTACAATGCACATATTTTATAAGGGATATTATCATATATTCACAGTTCCACACCACCTCAAAGGATCAATGTGTCTCCAGCAATTCATAGTTGCACACTTCAAGTGAATATACAGAATCAGAAGGTTACACAAGTTAGAATTATCGTATATTTGTGTCATTAAAATCTGGCTAAAGTTCCGCCTCAGACCCGTCAAATCTTCAGGCAACATTTCCTGCAGACAATAAAATTGTAAAAAAAATTGCATCTCAATCAGCAGACTCAAACAAACTTGGGTCATTATTGACACATCAAGTTTAAAACACGACCATTTTAACCTTATATGGATCACTCATTGAGTTACACTACTTGTTTAACTAAAAAGGTTAGGCGGGTGAAGCAGGTTTGACACAAACGTGACACGGTTAACTAACCAGGATGTGTAAGGCGATATGAACGCGAAATAAACATGATTAAGATGAACCCAAACACGCTTAAATTTGTGTCGAGTCACGTTTCATGACAAAAAATTATCAAACCCTAAAATGAACATCATTATGTTGTTGTAAAAGCTCTTACAAGTTACATCAACCATGTTTATTAGGTTGCCTATTCTTTAACGCATCATATGATAGGAAGAATTGTTCTCCAGTTTATAGGGTTACCTCAAAACACGATTATGAAAGTGTGACATGATCAGCTATTCTCCTTCTTATTGCCCTTCGGGAAAGGGAGGCTGGTAGCTTTCTTCTCCAACACTGGTGATCCCGTGGTAACAACAGAAGAACCATTCTTATTACACAAGGAATCTTTGACTGCAAATGGAATCCTTGTGCTGGCATTCACTTTACCTTTCAAAATGCCAAAGCTGCTATTGTCTTGCACAATCAATTTAAACCCTGGACTGTAAGTAGCAATATCAGGTTCCTTTGCTTTGGCTTCTTCAGGCTTCAAGTGATTCTCTCTATTGGTTTTAAGAGATATCTTGGCAGGAGAGTTACTTTTGTTCCTGGAAGCAGTAGAGGTCTCCATATAACCATTTGATGGCTCCTGAGGTATTGGAGGTTTGAGTTTTGCTTCAACTTCAGGCCTTAAGAGATTCTCTACGCTTGTTGAGGGAGATATCTTATTTTGAATTTTACGAGTCATGACGGGAGAACTACTTGCACTCCTGGAAGCATTAGAGCTAGAGGTCTTCGTGGACGCATTTGATGCTTTCTGAGGTAAAAGAGATTTGAGTTTCGTAGCCAAGGCAATTTGCTCAGTATCCGGATTTGTGCTTCCCTTTGCCATGATAGTTCTAGCAGGTTGAAATTTCCCCATGTTTGCCTTGTTTGAGTTTCCACTGAGACTTGCACGTCCTACTTCAACTTTATGTAATACACGACTGGGAGAAGATCGAGTGGTTCCATTTGGAGTCCGAACCAATTTCACCTGCATGGCGCGAAAATCTCATGCACATAAGGATTAAGATCAAATAAGGCACAAGTTATTTTGCCAAAAAATAATAATAACCTTTAAAGGTCAATACCATCTTCAAACTAAAGATTGTTGCCTCCTTTGCCTTGACTAGTGATTGTAAAATCACATCTTATCTAAAATATGGTAGTTATAAAGGGAAGGGGAAATCTTCCCCCATCAAAGAAGCCAATCTTTGGTGATGGAAGTCGAAGGCCAGACTGTACTGCTGACTCAGGATGTGTGCTTGTTCCTGTCACGGGTTTCTTAATAGCTTGACCCTGCACCCCAGTTGTTTGAGTTCCATTACGACCTGAACCTGAGCCTAGATCATTCGAATGATTCTCCGTAGGCCTTTGAATGGAGATCCCCTTGCTACTATTGACAATAAATCTTGCACTGCCACGCCTTTGATTGACAATAGATGTTGAAGCTGATGACACTGATGACAAATCACTGATAGAGCTCGCAGGTAAAATGCTTGAGGAAAGCTTGGGGGCAGCCTTCAAATTAGCTGAGAGCTGAGAATTTCCAGTCTGGATCTTATTTCTTGGTTTTGGCAAGGGTTTGAGGGTTGAACCAGAAGACAGTGCATTACCAGTTCTGGAATTAACTTGTCTCTTCGTGGAATTCAAGGAAGATTTGGAGACATCATCAGATGAGACCCTGCCAGAACTAGCAAATGAAGAACAAGAAGATCTAAGGTCAATCTTGGTTGCAATTGAAGAACTCAAAATGGATGATTTAGATGATGCGGTAGGGATAGGTCTAGGAGCGTTGCTACGTGAACCACTGATAGCAGATGTCTTTGACACTATAGTCCCTCTACCTGAAATTATAGAATTAGTTTATAGTGAATATCTATATAGAGCAACCCAGCAACAAGGAGAATATGCAAGCAATCGAATTACCAGTGCAAGCTTTTGAGTTATCCATTCCCTTTTTCATTCGGTCAGAACCCAGAGAAGCCCTTTTGATTGATATTGATGACATGGGGCTACCTATGCCAATTACCTTGGGTGGCTTAGGAGCTGATGGAGTAGCCAGTCCTTTTGTAGCAGCACCCTTCATGTTCGACAACATATAAGCAGAGTCAGTAAAGCCACTCCAGACTCCATGACTCATATATCTGTACAGCTTAAAGTTATACATACATTCATCATGTAAATTCCATGGAATTGAATAACATGATACACTAATTAAACTGGCCATATATGTCACAAATATTCAAGTTAAAGCAAGTTAAACAATTTCACTTGAGTTTTAGTTTTATTTTTATACGAAGCGTGACAAAAATAACAGTTATGCATACTCGGAAAATACATGCCTGAGGGATTTCTGGACAGACAGATGGCTGTTTTGTAATTTTCCCTGATCCTAGCTTGCTCACAATTGGCTTCTTGGAACTTGGTTTGAGTACTGCCTGAAATGTCACAATAGGAATTTCAAATATAAATGAAAATCATTAAAAGTTATAGCCAGACACGTCTTCAAACAATTTGAACTTACTTTACTTTGAGAAGCAAGCTCCATTTTGGAAGCTGCAAAGGAAAGGTGCTCAGTTTTCTGATAATATGCACACAAACAGGCATTGACAAAATAAATGAAGGGCGGCAATCTTAGCAGGTTTAAACACATGCATGTGGCCTAGGAAGAGATAGGGAGTTTTCCAATTCATTACTCATTATTACATTCACACCTCAATCACCTGACAAACTGATTAGCATCAAAACCTGAAAATAGTGGCTATGATATTATTACATTGGATGAAATTTATAACAATTTTCAATGGAGGTCAATATGGTGAAGTTTCAGGTTAGTGCCAGTGGCAGCAAAAGGAGTTAGCAACAATATCAAATGGATGAACATTTACAGAGCACAGAGATGGTAATGTCTAACGAAGAGGTGCTGAGAAGGTCTCCTAGTTGGTATTCTGGTTAGTAGCACGAGGGATGAATTAATAGCTTGACTTGAAGATGGTGACATTCATAGTTGGTATCTGGAGATGGCCAGGTAATTAGGCGGCAACACCAGGAATATGAATAGTACAAACGCAGTTAGCCATGGCATGGAGAGGTAGAGATACATGACAGGGCAGTTCTGCCCCAAATTTTGTAACTGTTGAATTATATACACCGCTGCCAACCCAGACATGAGAGAGAAGGAAAGTAGAGGTATTTCTTTGACAACCCAACACAAGATGTGTACAAGAACCAGGTTGAAGCATACTTACAATGCATAGTTTGAACTTCTACTGCTCCTGATCCCAAGTTCTTACTTGAATTTGATGCATCGGACAAATTGCTGGATTTTTGAATTGAAGCTCTTATATCTCCAAACAGGTCAGCCTCAAGACTCTCCAATGTCAAATTATCACTTTCGAAGCTAGAGAATGAATCTGTGGATCTGTTTACGCCCTCTTGAATCCCAGGTAATAAATTTTTCCCACCCTTCTCAACTCCTCCAATCATGCAAGACAACTCCTCAGGATCCAGAACACCTGTCAGAAAATCAAATTACACATTAGGAGTTTGAACGGACTAAAGAAAACGAGTGGCAATGGGTCATTTAAAAGAGAGAGAGGGAGAAGTAAATTCAGGATTCCAGCTTTGTATTGTACACCACACCTGCGTTTGTGAAGAAGGCACTATCCCAAGCTAAACTTTGGCGCAAGTTGTACTTTCCATTTTCATCTGTCCTTTCTGGTTCCGATGATTCAAATAGTTCAGGTAGTTGGTCCCTCGGTTCAAAGGTGTCTGTTGTGTCCTCTACATTACTAACACTTGTTTCCTCTTGATTCTCTGATCACAAGATCACAATATTTCGTCCATCGAGTTCAATATCAGATATAATAAATTTAAACTAAAAAATTGACATTCAGATACCTATAACTATAAAAATGTGGAGAACAATATTACTTATAAACCTTTGTAAACAGTATTGCACACCCCAAGCAAAACATGCATTTATTCATGTCATGCATGTGGGTTATAGCAAAGACAGTACTTGAGTGCACACATGCACATCCGGTAATATCGCAACCCAAAATGTTGCCTTTTCGTAACTTTTGTTTCAAACAATGATTCATTAGAAGTAAAATTACATTACTATTGTAGCACAAAAATACAATACATAGCTGATATGCAACAAGCTCAATCCAATGACACTGGTATCTCATTTTTTTAATATCACATAAATCTCAGCTTAACAGATAAAACCTAAATAACGGGATGTTCATGTAACAAAAATCTCTACCTCAACTAGGCTTTTATAACTTTCCTTGACATATAATCAACATTTCTTCAGAGATTTGGTTTACTATCACAATTTCATATTTGCATTCAAACATTACAGAAATTTTGGTAAACAATAAAAATTGTGACCTAAAGACGATCAAATTTCAAAAGCAAAAAACAACAGAATCAGAAACCAGACAAGATTTCAACAAAACCCCAGCCAAAAAATGAATCGAAACACCTGAAATCCTCATTGTAGCAGATCATATCTAGGTCAGTTGCGTTAAAAAAATAGCTCGAACCTGAAGTCTGGTGGCCGAGAGGGTCGCGAGGAGGCGAATTGACAAGAAACGAATCGTTCTCGAAGGACGCGCCGAGGAGACTAAGCCCTTTCACTTGTTCGAGATCTCTCGTCTGCTCCGAGTCGTCCATGGACAAAGAATATGCGAATTTGGTACAGATCAGATCGGAACCAACCGAGCTGGTTTGCGAATTCGATTGATTGGGTTGTGAAGATCGATCGAGCAAGGATCGAGTGGTGCCAGGTGGGTTCGAGAGAGAGAGAGAGAGAGAGGGAGGGAGTTTTGAACTCAGAAATGGCGGTTTAAAATTAGAACTGTGATAGAAGAAAATCGGGTACAGTTCAATGATCAAATTTTAGGAGCGTGAGCGTCTTGTGTGTTGTCGCTCGGACCGATGTAAAGGTACGTTACGTAATGATTACTGCACGTGGCTAGCAACTAGCACAGGTTGGCCACGGGCCCACAGACGATGCATTTTGGGACGTTTGATTTTGGGATAATTATACATACCACTCTTCAATTATATACTTTTTAACCCTGGCTACCCTCAAGTATTGAAACTAACTACTGGCTACCCTGAATTATGCCAAACTTCTTTCCATCCAAAATTTCCCTTAAAGTTAACGAAATATTCCAATAATTGAGGAAATTTTTGGAATATTCCGTTAACTTTAACATAAATTTTGAAATATTTCGTTAACTTTAACGGAAAATTTTGGATGGAAAGAAGTTTGGCATACTTCAGGGTAGCCAGGGTTAAAAGATGTATAGTTGAGAGGTGGTATGTATAATTATCCCTTTGATTTTCATAGTTTATGATTGTTAGTGCTTGTTTGGCGACACAATAAAATGCATAATACTGAGACTTAAACGAGCCAAGTTTTTGCATGAACTCAGTATTTAGATTATTGGTCTTTTTGAAAAAGAAATAACACGTTCTCGTAAATGCCAAAATGATATATTTCTACAAGTGAGATTGACCGAATATAATTTGTTATAACATTATTTGTGGTGTTTTGTGGTTTAGTCATGCGACCGAACATGTTTTTTTTGTTGTTGTTATTATTATAAATACTTTGCACATGTTAAAGAGGTAAATTATGATAAAAGTCACCATTTATGGTTCTAGTAAAAATATAAGACATTTAGATAATGAGAAGTGATATAGAGAAAGATCATGTTGTAAATCTTATTAAAAGAGTTGTAAATTGTACTTGTCAATTAATGAATCATTTTTGTGGTCAATTAATGAATTAGTGACTACATTTATAGTATGCGATTATCGATTGTGGACTTTCATACATTCATCAACAAACTTACATATAATAATTGATGCGCAAAAGGCAATCTTGGACTTGCAGACAAATTTTGGTGCAAAAATTAACAAATAACAAGACAATAAGAGAACGTCATACATTTATCAGTAGCAACTTTTATCCGAAGAAAAAAGTGTGCTCGTACGCTTTATTGATGTACCATTTGGTACATATAATTCATAGGGAAAACCATTTTGTAGCATATATTACCAATCATTTAAAAGAAAGGACAATACTATGTTGAAAAGAGAAAAGAAACACTGGATTAATAAAGAAATGGAGAGTTCCAAATTGATCTTACACAACAACTATGCTATAAAAATAATGCAGCACATAAAACAAACCATCCATTTGGTCTCCAAAGGGTCACCCAAGGGTTTTGGATTCTTGTTAACTATCAGCAAATTCTTTAGCATGTCAAATCTAATAACCAGATTGATAGAACAATATCTGCATAACCCAAATCTAATAACCTAAAATCATGCTATGCAGAACAATAAAGCATATGAGCACACTTTTTTCTTCGGCTAGAGGCAAAGTAGCAAATCAATTGAAGTTGCGATTGTTTTGCAGTCTAACAAAATATCAACTACATGGCAAGACAAAACTGACCGAAGTCTTTTCTAGGGGGCTTGGATAATTATTTAATGACTAAGGCAACTACTCAAAAAGCCTCGAACCATAGCTATTCACAAGGGAACCGTAGTAATTTAATTACTTATATAGTAAAGCTAAGATGATAAGAGATCGATTCACATGAGAAACACCCGACTAAGTTCATGTTTGAGGTATGAGTACCTTAGGGTTGACCCAGCTTCTGTTTCACCAGAGCTTGAGATGTTGCATCTTTTCTATTTCTCTTTTTTGAGCGAGGAGAAGCTTTACTTGGAGTAGAAGGCAAGTACTTGAGGCTGTAACTAACAAGTGAAGGTCCAAATATTTTGTATTTCCCGGCACTGCTGAAGGCTGTTTCTGCATCAGATCGTCTCTTGAAAACCACTTTGGCACGGCTACTCTTCTTCAGCACTTCAGTCTGCGATTCATTCAGTGGCCCGAACTGGCTATATATCCGGTTCAAATTGGTTATGGAAGGAACAGAATCCAAGTTTGTGAAGTTCAGAATCAATGCAGTCAAAGATGGTTCCTCCTTACAATCTTCATCCACGCGAGCCGCTGGATTCACTTCTCCCGACTCTTGAGCTCTGTTAGTAAATTGCTGCTCAGCAGCAGGAGTAGCTTTTTCGCTTGGGATCGCGAGCATACACTTGCCTGAATTGTTCAAATTCCCTGTTGACTTTTGCTCTTCAGGAATGCTTTGAACCATCCTTTTGGTCAAAGGAGCATCTTCCATACACAACTCAGATTCTCCAGCATCTTCTGACAGCTTCCCAAAATCGGCAGGGTCAATGATAACTGAACTTCTGAATTCCGAGAAAAAACCAACCACTGAAATAGCGAAACTGTATCCTTTCATGGGATCTTTAGCAGCCAGCCATAGACGTGATAGCATCTCATCAGGAGCACAATACTCTGTTGGGATGAAGTTAGTATTTTGGGATTCCTCAGAGTTCACTGGACTGCTGCCTGATACAACGCTTTCCCCGACAGATTTTTTAATATTATTAAGTAGAGATTCATCATGATCTACGGGAGCTGTTCCATTTATTTGGTTTGCAACCCTAAGGGTGCTCTCTCCAACTCTGAAACTTTGCTCAATCTTGGCATTACCAGAAGCACACAAATCAGTTTTCCTAAGCTTAACTGATGAGTCATCTGGTGTACAACCAACTGCCTTACGCTTCTTCCCAGAAGTCTTCACAGATGATGACGAAATCAACTCAGCACCAACCTTCTTTCCCGAAACATTATCACCATTTGTTGAATCAGGGCATCCACTACCCATCAGTTCATACAAACTTTTCTGTTTTTTGCCGGGATTTGTCACAGCCCCAGAGATTTTCTTACGCTTACGACTTGAGCCATCGGGACACTTTCGGTTTTCTTTTCCATAAGACACCTGCTTTTCATCCTCGGTATCTGAATCTATATCCTCTTTCTTATTATCTGAATGTTCTCTATTGTCAGGGAATATAAACTCTTCATCCTCCTCCAATAACCTGCCAAGCATTGTAAATTCAGGAAGCTGAGAACAACCCTTTGACCGATAGAAGGCTAGCACTTGGGCTTGTGAGATTATATGTTCAAGTCTATCAATTTCAGAATACGGAAACACAGCTAATGTTTTGAGATACCGAACAAGTTTTCTAGGCTCAAAAGAATCTACCCCATGAAATCTATCCCCACCATAAATTCTACTTGGTTCTTTCTGGATTCCAGCATTAACAATTATCTGACTTTTGATACTTCCAACAAGATCATCGGGCAAGCAAGAACAGGCCAACCCAAACTCTACACGTCTGGAGACTTCATCCAGAGCACAATCTACAGCATATTGGAAGTCTTCAGAGCTGCTCTGGTTTTCCATTTGCGAGAAATGCGCACTGAAGGGCTTTATGCGCGATGCTTCATTCCAAGCAAATGTTTGATCTCCGAAATAAGCAATCAAAAAGCTGTTTTTTATATAGTATTTCCTTGCCTTTTTTGTTGCGGCTGAAGGATCAAATATTATCCCGGGCCACCAAGGATGACTCCTTACTTTGCCCCACACCAGATCAGAAACACAAGCTTTTGCAGAAACCAGTTTCCTATTTTTCTTCCCATTATGCTTCGACCATCCATCTCTTGTTTGATACGAGTTTTCGCTAGAAACACCCCCATTATGATGACGTGGTTCATGCTCTCCCAAAGAGATATACTTCACATTGGTTTTTTCAATGCCGATACCATCAAGAGACTTTAAATTTCCTTTTCTATCCATACATGAATCCAAATCCACAAAAAGATTAAACCCATTAAATTCATTTCCAGTAATCTCGGGCACCCCTAGTCCCTGAACATCAATGCTTATTTTTTCATCATCCTCAGTCTTTGACTCCGCATTTTCTACCGTGGCCTGATTTGCCACATTTTCAGAAGTTACCAAAACAGAAACATTAACACTCGCATCAGGATCTTGGTCGGGAACAGAGTCATCAAAATCAATGTTTATTGCTCTGTTATACTCAGTCTTCGCCTCCACATTCTCTATCACAGTCTGATTTTCCACTATTTCAGAAGCTACCACCACCGAAACATTATGATTCACATCAACGACTTTGCAAGGATCAGCGACCTCTTCACCAGCAGTCCTTCCCATACACATTGCATCACCCAAACCGTCATCAACTTCCACAGAATTACTCACCTCTTGTCCACGTCCTGCTCCAACACCTGAAGAATTATCTCCATTTACAACACCGATCACGACCTCCCTCACATTCTCAACCACTCTCATCTTTCCACAATCATCATCACCACCACCTTCTCGACCCTCCACACCTCGAACCCTAATTTCCCGACCCATCACCGGCAATGTACCCACATTTCCCACTTCCTCATCAACCCCTCTATCATCCACAATCCTCGTCTCCAGCTCAACATTGCTCACTCTATCTACAAAATCCACATCTAGCTCCAATCCATCATTGCTCAACTCATTCATTGGCTTAATCACAGTTTCTGTTTCAACAGCACCGACACAAATGGCCGAACCAGAAACACCATCACCGCCGTGAGGCTCATTTTCCCGATCAACCGAATCGAAATCGGAGTTCAGGTCAATACCATCAGAATTTACCGTTGCAGACATGAATAAAAGCTAAACAGAAACAAAATTAATGTAAATAAATACGCTAGTCTAGATAACAAATTCAAAATCAAAACGGTTAATCACAATCTTTAAAAATGCACAAATACAGAAGCAACAGCTCCACAACGACGTAGAGACATAGAAACGACGTCGTACCTGAGTTTCCACGCTCCAGAGACGTTGAAGAAGAAGAGAGCTAGGGTTTTTTACAAGTGCAGGAACAAAGAGAACCGAGAAGAAGAGATAGTAGAGAACAGGAGCTTCTGGTTATGGAAAAAAAAAAGCTTGAAAGCCGAAGAATTAGCAGCGGACACGTGGCGGAGATCGGTGGCATTGTTTAAAAATCAACGTGAATAGACGGTGGTGATTGAGTTTGATACGGACTGTCATACGTGTCGACCATCTAGATCGTCCAAGTACCGTACGGGGTTCCGAAGAGATATGTACTGGAATAGTACCGTGAAACTGGAAGCCCAGGCCAAACGGCGTCGTTTGAGAATGGCCCGAGTTTGTAAATGTTCTACAAACTATAAAAGCCTCTCTCTCACTTCGTCATCGTCTTCATCCTTTTTCCCGCCAAAACTGCCATTCCAGAGGCAACGAAACACAGCGCGCAACAGAGCGAAATCGGAGATGTACGGAACTGGCGGTGAGAGCTGGAGGGAGGATATGAGATGCAGCTCTGCTGGTGAAGGCGATGTCTGTGTTATTCGGAAGATACTGGCCATTTACGTCCCTGAAAGCGACTGCGGAACCAGTTCCTCCATTGATCCCGGGCTCGTCGACCTCACATCCGAACTCGTTCGCTTCCTGCAAACGCCACCAGGAAAAGATCTCGTTTCTCAGGTTTTTTTTTCCTCTTAACTATAAAGTAGACATTTCAGTAAAATTTTCATTTCTTTGGTCTCATGATTTTTTTTGAATCAATTCAATGTATTGTAACCTAATTGCCCGTACTACATTTGTTAATGTAATTTATTAGTTTGGATTATTTAATTTCTGTGATTTATACAGTTCTATCAGGAGATTTAAGGTCAGTAAGTCAGTTGAAGATCGAGAAACAGCGATATTGATAATTTAGCTAATGTTGCTGTGCTCTTTTACTCGAGAATTTGACATTTCCAATGATGTTATCGTCTTCTAAGTTGGGGAATTTTAGTCTTAAGGCTACTTCTTCGCCAATGTGATGGTGGAGAATTTAAAAATGGCTGTTCAATTATGGTTTTGAACATCTTTAGGTTGCAATTGAATTCTTGGATTTGATTTGGAATTTGAAATGTTGTATTTGAAATGCAAATATAATGTTTGGGAACCATAGAGAATTTCAAATTTTAAGACAAGAGTTGTTGGTTGTTATTTGAATCCTACTGAATTTGAGTCAAATCCAAATACTAATTCTTGTGCATCCAAACATTGTATTTGACTCAAGTACAAGATTTGACATCAAATCCAGTAATCCAAATGGACCATTATGGTATTCTGTTAGCTACTGGTCCTAATTAGAAGGTCAGTTGTACTTGTATGAATTTACAAGGCTAAGCTGCCGCACTCGTTTATTTTAGATATGTATGTAAAAACATATGCAACAAAAGAAGGTGACATTCTTTGTGTTTAAAATACCGGGAGACTAGCTATTTCACTTGGCATATGAAGAAGGTGGCTTGGTTGAAGCAGCATATGAAACCAAGGTTTAACAAGACTATTGCTATTTTGATTTTATGGTTATCGTTTGCCACAATGATTGTTTTCTTTCTCCACGGCATTTCCTTTGGTATTAAGTACTTTATTGATTAAATTAAGTTAAAATTACCATCCTGATTGGAGAAAACTGATGTTAAATTTATACAAACAGGTAAAGGATGACAATGGTGTCTTCTTTTTGTCACTGGACTTCCAACTGTTTCGGAAAGTGTGCAATGTCAAGGAATTCTATGCAGTCTTAGAACACGGGAAAAAGCCTAAAGAAGCTCTCATGTGCATGAGTGCCGCAGTTCACATGGTATACAGTATTTCTTCAACTGTTTCCACCATTTTTTATTGCCTAGGTTGTGATTTGCTCTGCATTTGAAGCAGGTCCTGTTGAACAAATGGGAGAACGATATGTTGGATTATTTGAAGATAAATATCCGCTTGCATAACTATCCTGAATCTCTTATTGCTTTGAAGAATTTAAAAGCTGCTTATATTGGTAAGGTTGACTAAACTTACCTTTTATATTTAGCTTTCCACATAAAATAAGAAGATAATGTATGTACTGCCAATTTATGCTAATGAATGCCAAGGAAATGGTGTAAATGATATCATTTGTTGATATGACAGATAAGCTTGTGTCCGTGCGTGGTACTGTCGTAAAAGTTAGCACTGTCAGGCCTTTAGTCCTACAAATGAGTTTTGAATGCACTAAGTGCAAAACCAACATTACACGCATCTTTCCTGAAGGAAAATTTTCTCCACCCCCAAAATGCACTTTACATGGGTGCAAGAACAGAACATTTAATCCGATTCGATCTACTGCTCAACTAATAGATTTTCAAAAGATAAGGTAAGCCACCAACTTTGCCTTCAATTACTTAACATCTGCTCTACACACATACACACATTTGTAGATTCTCCCTTTGTGCTAAAAGAAGCCAAGAAAAAGGAAAATATATCCAGAATAGAAGTTATTTTTTTCCTTAATTTTTTAGGCTACAGGAGCTACTAAAACCGGAAGATCATGAAGAAGGTAGGGTTCCCCGAACAGTAGAATGTGAACTGGCAGAAGATCTTGTTGATGCATGCATCCCTGGCGATGTGGTGACTGTTACTGGAATTATAAGAGTAATTAACAAGTACATGGATATTGGAGGAGGTATAGTCTCTTTTACACTGGTAAAAGTGTTCTCTGTACAAATACATGATTTTGTTTTCTATATTTCCTGTGAATTTTTCCTCTTTTTATTATCATCTCATGCATTTTGGAAAGTAATTAGCATTATCTCACATATTGTTTGCATGGACAGTGTAAGTAATGTTGTAATTGGTTAAAAAAAATATTCCTTTGTAATGGATAATTTTCCATCTATAGTTTTCAGATCTCAGTGCAAGCAAACTTTTCCTTTGATTGTTTCAGGAAAATCAAAAGGCCAAAATCAAGGATTCTACTATTTGTACCTAGAAGCTGTTTCAGTTAAAAATTCTAAATCACAATCTTCTCCTGAGGATTTGCAAGATTCTCATTCTAATTCTAGAGCAACCGAAGTGTTTGATTTATTCTCATTTTCTCCAAGAGATTTGGAATTTATTGTGAAGTTCTCGGAGGAACATGGTTCAGATGCTTTCAGACAAATACTTCAGTCTATATGTCCATCAATCTATGGGCATGAGCTTGTTAAAGGTAAATTGATTGAACTTTACATTTTTCTTTTCTTTATCCAAAACTGGTACCACTTCAATGCTCTTACCATCATTTCTTCTATTTTATCACGTTAGTATCATGATGATACTGGTATCTCTGTATCTGAACCATGTAGAACCAATACTTTTGGTCATGTTACTATCTTATCGCTTAAATACCTTGAATTTTCATGAGCATGATGGTATTGACATCTATTTATTATGCTATGTATGTTTCAAAATCCCTATTTTTTAGTACTAGTTCATTTTACTGATGTGGTGCCACATCTGTAATGATGGTGTTATTTATCATTTGCTTACATATTAACTGAAAAATAGATTGTTTTTTTCATGCTGACTTACTATCTTCTCAACAGCGGGAATAACATTATCACTGTTTGGAGGCGTAAGAAAGCATTCAGCAGATAAGAATAAGGTCCCTGTTAGAGGAGACATCCATGTCATAGTTGTCGGTATGCTTGAGCTTTCTGCTTTTACCAAAATAAATTTACTATTGCCCTACTTTCTATGTAAGAATGTTTTTTTTGGTAACTATGATTGGAATATTTAAAAAATAAAACTGCGGGGAGAAGTCGTGATGAACTTGACCAATGTTAACCCTCATTCACTAGGTGATCCTGGACTGGGCAAGAGTCAACTGCTGCAAGCAGCAGCAGCTATTTCTCCACGAGGCATTTATGTCTGTGGGAATGCTACCACCAATGCTGGCCTCACAGTAGCTGTTGTAAAGGATCCTATGACAAATGGCTATGCTTTTGAGGCTGGTAGATATTTCTTTCTCTTCCTTCGTAATAAAATCTTGATGTTAGATTATCTTTCTGTAACTGTCTCCATTTTTAAAATAATGGTTTACTTAACTTTAATTTGGATAATTAGAAATGCTAATATTTCAGAAGTACTTCAACAGACACTTCAGTATTGAAAACTCAAGCATTTGTGCTTTATAATATTTTATTATCTGTTGATTATTGATAATTGATATGCTATAGACATCAGTGGCACATTTTGCAGTTGAGAATGATGATTTCAACTTTTAAAATGCAGTCAATGCACTGGAAACTGCTTTCTGACCTCATGATATATGAATTTCTTAATATCTATTCATCTTATAGCATGAATCTTACTTTTGATTTTCATGTTGCATAAATTAGATACCATTTTGATGTACTAATCTACAAATAAAGTTATTGGGCTTGGGACATCTTTACTTGTCAAATGTTTGGGACTCATGACTTTATCTTTGTACAACGAGCATATAACTAGCTCAACCAAGAAAACTTTCTGCATTTAAAAGGTGGAAAGGAAAAAAAAAACAGTTTCTGCTGAATCGAATAGTTCATCAATATTGATGTATTTTTTACAAACAACTTTTGTATAGGTGCCATGGTACTTGCAGACGGTGGATTATGCTGTATTGATGAGTTTGATAAAATGTCTGCAGAACATCAGGTTTGTTTTGACTGACATTCATATGCCTCCATTTATCCAGACTATATCTCACTAATATTGACATTAGCTCAGTCTCTACTGGAAGCCATGGAACAACAGTGTGTCTCTGTTGCAAAGGCTGGATTGTTGGCAAGTTTATCAGCAAAAACTTCGGTCTTAGCTGCAGCAAATCCTGTTGGTGGTCATTACAAGTAAGCTCTTTGAAGTTTAAATTACAATTCATGGATTTTTATTCTCCCTTTTGTTTATACTTTGTGAACTATCATTAAAATAAGCATATTGACAAGTGGCTTCACTAGCGAGTGACAATAACTTTAGATCATTATATCTGTTCTGTTCAGCTCATATTTGTTAAGCCCCTTCATGGCCAAAGATTCTTTCATCGTATCAATCTTACCCTTTTGTAGTCAGGCTATTAGATCTTAAGTTATACAAATACCATCATGTTTACTATTGCAGTTGGGACTTAAGTATTGTTGTGGCATCTCATGTATTAAATATTCAAGTTCACTACATTAGATTATGTGGGTTTTCTAATTGTTTGTATCTGAGAACCATAGTCAAGTAATGCAGTTAACTGAAAATAATCATGTGATGTCTGTAAATTATACTTATTATATGAGGCTGGCAGTTCTTAATATCTAAAATCTATATTGCAGCCGTGCGAAAACAGTGAATGAAAATTTGAAAATGAGTGCTGCTCTCCTCTCCCGGTTTGATTTGGTTTTCATATTACTCGATAAACCAGATGAACTTCAAGACAAGCGATTATCAGAGCACATTATGTCAGTAAGTTACTTTGTCTGGTCCTTTAACATGTTACAAGGTAGATGAGTTTGGCACTGTGACTTGCTAACTAGGCTTCAATTACCTTAGATACAGGTATTTATCTCCATGCGTGCGCTAATTTATGTATAAAATCTGTCAAACTGTTAATATAATAGTGCAGAAAACAGAAACTACCTTATTGACACACATAGCATCTGAGAACATGCCCGGAGATGTTGAACTAATGTGAGGGATCTTAATTGTAAGTTTGAGAGAGAACTTGGTTTTGCATCAGGAATAAGGTTAAAAGTCAAAAGAAAGAATAGTTCATTTTCCCCATATGTTGAGAACTTGTCAGCTTGATAACACCCTGTTCTAGATAAAGAATGTTGTTGCTTATCTTTGGATAAAGGAGCATGAAATTTCTGTTGCCATTTTGTTCGATGCAGACCTCAATAACACAAATGATTTTATGGTGCAGCTTCATTCTGGAAGTGGAGAACGTTCACCAGCAGTGAAAAAGCTACGGACTGGTAATGCATCTACTTTTTCTTGGCCTGATTTTCAAGTCCTAAAGTCATTTGAATTTTAGTAGCAGAGCATTTTCATATATAAAAAAACCAATGGCTCAAGTGTACAAAATGCAGCAACCCAGGGTGCTGCATCAGTGGATATGAGCGTGAAAGGTGATTCTTTGGTTTCAAGGTTGAGACTCGACCCAAAGAAAGATGATGATTTTGCCCCATTACCAGGCTCACTGCTTCGCAAATATATTGCTTATGCAAGAACTTATGTTTTTCCCAGGTGATTTGATATGATATTCTGATCCTAAAAAAATAAGTAGAACCATTCAATTTACTTCTTTGTTGATCATTTTGTGTTTACTCATTTGAATCAGGATGTCAAAACCCGCAGCAGAGATTTTGCAGAAATTTTACTTACTACTGAGAGACCATAATACAACAGCTGATGGTACACCAATAACAGCGAGGCAACTGGAGAGTCTAGTGAGGCTAGCAGAAGCTCGAGCTCGTGTAGACTTAAGAGAAGAAATAACCACCCAAGATGCCTTGGTAACTATATATTTCTCACTGTTATTGTTTGATCCATAGAGAGATTGATCACAAGTGCTAGACATTTTAGCCTTAACTTAGGAAGTCTAAACTGCAGAGCTTTTGGTAGGCACTTCATGGATTATTCTTTTATTCATTTAGCGTCTAATTTGCAGGATGTGGTTGAAATAATGAAAGAATCACTATATGACAAGTATGTTGACGAGCATGGTTTTGTTGATTTTGGTCGAAGTGGTGGGATGAGCCAACAGAAGGAAGCAAAACGATTCTTGAGTGCTCTGAATAAGCAATCAGAGTTGCTGCAAAAAGATTGTTTCTCCATTTCTGTATGCATCGTCCTCTGGTTTCATCATTTCTAGCAATTATAATGACCCTCCTAAATTAACCTATTTGCGTATTTATGACTGTACTTCAGGAAATATACAGTTTGGCGGACAGAATCTCGCTAAGAGTTCCCGATATTGACACATTCGTGGACAATTTGAACAGCGTAGGCTATCTACTCAAGAAGGGGCCGAAGACATTTCAGGTAATGTCAACTGTTAAATGTGAGACTTTGAAATCCTCAAGTTCCAACCATAGGCAAAGCAGAAGAACCATTTGGTTCACTATTCTATTAGTTTACATGAATGATTATCCAACAATAGTTACTCTAATAATCATCAATTGCTAAGACCATACGGCTTCTAATTTACATTGTTTCTCATGCAGGTCCTATCATCATCTTATTCACGGAGTCAATCATCAAGGTGAAGGGGCTATTGTTGCGCACTTGCGCGCCATCAGTCATCAGGGTAAAGAAGGCAAAATCACACACCATTAATGACGATGTTAAATAGTCATCAAGGTAAAGAAGGCAAAATCACACACCATTAATGATGATGTTAAATATTTTCGTATTGGTCATTTAAGTTATGACTTATGAGACAATGAAGAAGGTGCATAGGTTTTGGTTTTGCCCAATGCCAAAGCTCCTTCCACGAAACATATGTTAAAACTTTTGACAGTAAGTAGCTGTAGGACATGTATAGATATTAAAGACAACTAGTTTTTACATTCATTACTTATATGATCAAATCATCATATTAGTTAAGAGACAATGAAGAAGATGCATATAAGTAGCTGTAGGATGTTTACTATGTCATAAACCAATTAGACGAAACCAAGCACAAGGTCAATGATAATACCACACAATTGACACCAAATCATTACATATGAACAAATCATGTAGTACAACACCACCCCAAGTTCATTATATTCATGTTCTAATTCTATAGATGCATAATATATGGTATCATCTCCTTCCTGTTCTTTTATAGTATACAGTAATGACCAAATCGTTAGAATGACTCACAAATCGTCTTCATCTTCATCCACAGGTCCTAACCGCCACTCACTCCCATAATACGAATTGGGTAAACCCAACCAGAACTTGAAAGCCTCGGCTGCTCTCTTCCTCTCCTGCCTCCTATCCTGCCTGGCCCTCGAAGCATGTTTGCTCGTAAACATCCTCGAGTGCATCTCCACATAGATTCTCGTATACTTAGTCTTGTTTGGAGGAATGCCATATTCCTCCATACAAGCCACAATTTCTAAAGCCTTCTTAAAGAAAGCTGCCCTCACACATATATCAGCCAGAGCATCTAGGAGACCTTCATCGGGCTTAAATGGTGGTGCTGCAGATTTAGAATTAGAATCAGGATCGGACTTTTCTGGCTCCTTTTTCATCCTCTCCTTTATTTCCGCCCACAGCAGAAGTGCCTCTCCGGGCTTTCTAGCCAATCCAATCGCATTGGCTAGACTTCCATAAGTAGACGTGTTGGGGTAAAATCCACTCTCTTTCATTTTCTGGACTACGCTCTTTGCTTCTTCGAACAATCCCAGCCTACTGTATGATTCAACCAACATATTCCAAGCAACCACATCAACTTTCACTCTCGGGTCATTCACCATCTCATCAAACACCTGATTAGCCAGCTTCGGCTGCCCTGATACAGCAAAAGCTTTCATCAAAGTCGTGTAACTCACCTTGGTGGGAACAATTCCCCGTGTCCGCATCTCATTAAAGAAAGAGAGAGCTCCTGCACTATCGTCCACCAGTATACACCCGTCAATGAGAGTATTATACGAAACCACATCAGGCTTGATTCCTGCATCAGTCATTTGTCTAAGTAGATCCTTCGCCTCCTCAATCTGTAGCTGCCGGCAATAACCCTTGAGGAGAATATTATAGGTAATCAGATTCGCGGGCACGCCAATTCTTGTCATTTCAGCAATAACTTGGCGGGCACGGTCCATTGACCCTACCTTCACCAGAGCAGAAACAACAGTAGTGTACGATACATGATCAGGATGGCTCGTCTTATCATCCTGACGCCTCATTGCCTCTAGCATTAGAACAGTATCGTTCACTCGACCTTCTTTCATATAACCTTTCATTAGAGTCGTGTAGATCCTAGAATCAGGAGCATAAGCTTTTGGCAACAGTGGTGGCTCATTGCTACTTTCCCGAACCGAATTCGGAAGCAACTTCTCGAACACTTCAGCCTCGTTTCTGCAGCTCCGATCCAAATCCTCAGAACCCGAACTGTCCCTCAGAATCCTGCAAATGTCCCGCCTCCCTTCCCTCATTGCCTGAACCAATTTCTCAGCGGTTTCGAGGTCACCAAAACCTACATAAGCAGCAACAAGTGAGTGTAGTGTCGTCATGCACATCGGGATCTCTTTCTCGAGAATCATTTCCAATACGAAAACGAGCAAATCTTTCCTCTCAGCTCTAGCGCATAGCTTGATCATAACATTATAGGTCAAAGCATCAGGCTCAGCACCGTACTCAGGCATTTTGTCGAACACCTTCAGGAACTCCTTACAATCGCCCAAATTCGAACAAGCATTGAGCACGCCATTGAAAGCCGCAGTGTCTGGTTTCGAATTGGCGACCATGGCGGGGGCAGGGGAGCTCTGTATCCGCCGAATTACGGAATAGAACAGCTTGAGAGCCTCCGTGGGGCCGTCGTCGCCGGAGGCGGCGAGGCGGCTGACGACGGCGCTCCAGGCCTTGAGGTGGGGGAGGTAGCCGGAGCGGAGCATGGACTTGACGAGGGACGAAGCGTAGAGGATCTGGCCGGCCTTGGCGGCGGCGACGGCGAGGAGGCCGAGGGAGTTGGCGTCGAGGCGGTTGAGACGGCGGTCATGGCGGAGGCGCGTGACGATGGACTGAGCTCGCGAGAGGCTCTGAGGATTGTTCTCGTAGGAGAGCTGAGAGACCAAGCGGCTGAGGCAAGTAGGGCTCGGGAGCTGAGCACAGTGTGTGTATGTGATCCAAGCTTCCTCGGTCCGCCGATGGCGGAGGAGTGTTAGGAGCGCTTGGTCTTGAGATTGAGGAAGCTTCGTAGCGGCGGCGGAGGAGGAGGAGGGTGTGAGTTCAGGGGAGTTGGTGTTGCCGGAAGTGGCGTGCACGCGGAGAGGGCGCGTGGGCTTGGCGGCGAGGGAACTGGAGGATAAGGTTGAGGAAAGAGAGAGCCAGAATAGAGTGAGAGAGTGAGTTGGTGGTGGTGGTGGAGGTTTGGTGGTGGAGAAAGAGAATGGTGGTGGTTTTGAGTTCATGGCTGTTCCATTTGAAATGTGAAGTTTTTGTGAATGGAATTTTTTTGAAGAGAAGCTGAGAGGGAGAGAAGATAAAAGAGAGAGAGAGAGAGGTTGATATGTTGCTGGGTGGAAAAGGAATACACTACGTCGAGTATCTTCAGACCAATCGTCTCAATTTGGTATGATCCTCCAGCCCAGCTCATTAGATATTGTATGTCCAAATTACAGGCCCAATTGTTAGTGGTTCTCATCTTTCGTAAGCCCATATCTTAATAAGGCCCAAATGTTGGTCCATATCGTGTTAACGAATGCCCAAAATCCAACAATTTCATATTCATAAGGCCCAAAAGCCCAATATCGCTATAAAGGCCTGAAGCCCATAAAATTTCATAATAGCCCAATATCATATTACCAAATGCTTAAACCCTTTTATGCTATGTTCTCAAAGGCCCAGAGAGCCCAAAATACATCATGTTCCAAAAGCCAAAAGCCCAATAATGCTATGTTCAAAATGTCACGAAGCCCATACTAAAGACCAAAAGCCCAATAACAACATACAAAAAGGCTCAAAAGCCCAATAGTACCATGTTTAAAACTGCCCTTAAGCCCAATAAAATCATGATTAAAAAGCCCAAAGCCCAGTAGCACCCTTATATCCATAGCCCAAAAACACTTGTGTACTGGAGCTGCATTATCGAGCATGCATTTTTAGTTTTCGGGTAGCATAAAATGAATGAATCCGATCAATTTTCAGGTCAAATTTTGGGTTAATCTTTTCATCCCAAACTTGAGAAAAACCCCACACAACCCAGATCCAGAAATCCAAATTTCCTGCCCTAGTAAAAGACAATTTGTTGGTAAGATAACCAGCTGTTGTCTCTCACTGATTATGGCAGAAAATATGGTTTTATCATTTTGTACAGCCACTATATACAAAGAAAATAGAGAAATAGGAAATGACCAGAGCATAACATAACTTTTTCTAGAGTTTGTAAATAAATACTACTATTACAGTACACAAATGTTCCACATGTGAGATGGAACAATTAGAGCACTGATTTAACCAAAGAGAAATGTCACCTACTTCAAAGAACTAAAACCTCTGTACATAAAAACTTTATACATGAAAATATCAGAAAAGCTTCCCATCCCTTCCCATTGTACTCCATCTTTTCCTGTACATCGCGACGCCATAAAGTGAATCAACTACCAGTATTTGCTGTTTCTATACCATTTTAAGTCAGTGAATTCCAGAGCTTTTTCTTCTGAGCTTCTCCTTGTTCCACATCAATCGGCTTCTCATTTGGCTGCTATAGCTACCGCCACCAACCACCCATTTCTTTTCTCTACACCAACGCCTACTACTACTATAATTATAATAATAATTACATTTATTCACATTTTATGTACCTGCTGAGTGGGAAACTGGAAGTAAACTATGATAGGTGGAACGATCCTTGCCCTTCGGTTATGGCATATAAGAGTTTCTCTTTCATCCTCTCCTGCAAAGTGATCGTGATTACAATTTACAAAATAGCCCTTTCTAACATAGAGTAATATTAATAGCACTCAATGAAACCCTGACTATGGGTAAGTCACTAACTCAAAACCACTTGAGGCGGCGTTCGAATTATAAAAAATAAAAATAAAATAAAAAACTTAGAAATTGGAATTAAGAACAAGAATGGGGATGAGATTCTCAATCTTCATGTTTGGAACGAGTGAATTTGGAATGTGAACCCCCATTTTCCTATGTCATTCTTGAATCCCATTCTCGTTACAATTTTTCAGTCCAAATGGTACCTTATAGTTTGGACTTGGGCAAAAGAACCCTAATCCTCCATTTTCTTCTTCCTCACTCTTGTGGCTCTGAGATAGAGAAAACGGATTTGTATCTTGCCTCAACTCAAAACGAGTTAGTTAGTTTTGAATTACCAACTTAATCATAACTGCATAATTTTGGGATCCATACCCACGAACTAGAGCCGTCAATTTGGCCCCAAAACCCAACCCAAATACGTTTGGGTTTGGGTAGCACAAAATGGGTCCAGCCTCAGGTTGGGATTGGGTTGAACATTTCCTAGAAATTGCATATCGGATCGGGAAACCCACACATTTTGCACGCATAACTCGAACTGAAACCTGAATTGACACTACTACCAATGAACATGTGCAAGTACAGTACAGCCAGAGAGATCATACCTTTGAAGAATAAGGTGGAAGCTTCAAATAGTTAGCACAAGTCATGACACTCGGTAGATCTGCATCTGCCCACTTGCTACAATGCTGTAGGTTAAAAAATCAGAAAATAGTCCATCAGAGACAGCAACTACAGTAACAACGGTAAAGAACATAAGAGAATTTCAATGATACACACTTTTCGGACAATCGTCAATTTTGGGTTGAGAGATGCCAATCCTCCAGGAGGAAGACGAGGTGCGCCAGTTACAAATTGAATAAATGCCCGTCTCTCTTCATGGTTGAACTCCAGTATAATCTCAAGTAACTGATAACACAAACATGAAAAATACGTTTGTAGTTTCGGAAATGCACAGAGAGAGAGAGAGAGAGAGAGAGAGAGAGAGAGAGAGAGAGGCCATTTGAGAAAACTTACATTAATAATGGGAGGACTGCTGGCTGTGTATCCATGATCGAATTTGATATGATCCATAAGCTCATTAAACTGCTTCGAAACAAAAATTTAAAAATTAAAAAAAATGTAGAAGGGTTAATCTGTACACACTAGATCATATTGATAGTGAAAGATATACGTACAGCCCAAGATTCACATTCTCCACATAGTAAACGCTCTATTTCCTCTTCAGTGAACATCTGCAAATGCTCAATCGGGAAAACCTATAGAATAAAAAGGGAACGGATCATTATAAAAGGCCAGCTTGGCTATGAAACTAATATTTGAGAAAATAATAAGAATTCATCTCTGAGCTAGACCAGAATTTTAAATCAACACATTTAGGAATTTTGGAAGATGAGCCCCTACAAAGAAAAAAGTATTTAGGAATTTTGGAAGATGAGCCCCTACAAAGAAAAAAGTATTTATAGTTCTATTCCATATTATGACAAAAATAAATAAGTCAGTTATCGGAGTAGCTAAAGCCCCCAATGCTACCGATGGTGAAGTCTCGATTTTAGAATCTAAGTACAAGTCGCAGTCACCAAAACTGTCTACCCCTCAAAAATCATGGTCAAACAAAAGAACTATAATAAACAGTGCAATTTTGTACGCCAATTTCATAAGATCGAGGTAATTTAATTGTTTATTCTATAAAAGGACTGATGGTACACTACAAACCTGATTGAATCCAGATTTGAAAGCCTCCACTTGTCTAGTAATTCCATCTTTTATTGTCGCATTCACAACAAGTGACACGTAATCCTCCAAGTTGCTCATGTTTACCTGTGATGATTACATGAAAAAGATTAAGGTAATTTTACACCATAAATAAAACATAGTACAAAATATCCGCAGATATGAATGTGCCCGTACTAAAGAATGACTTACCAATGAATGGTCGGGCCCAACAATAAGAACATAATCGGGATACCCAGGTAGAGTGAAGTCGAGGCAAAGGTCGTCAATTTGCATATCATGAAAGCACGAGTCAGCTTTACTGCTTGAGGGCTCTCCACCAACGAAATTCAAATATTTTTTCCTAACAACAAGAGCATGGAACTCTAGCAGGGTCCGACCGAGCTCAGGATCAAATGATTGGATGTCATACAAACTCAATTCCTGTTTATTTAAAAAAAGTTGCAAATCGTTAGTGTAGAAAATTAAGAAAAGACAAGGGTGGATGATATTTCAAAGAAAAAGAACTATAAAGCTATACCTGTCCGAGGATAAGTTTATAAAAAGCTTTTGAGAAGGGAAAATCCATAACTCTTCCATCTTGAAGAGCTTTTGCTACAAGCTGCCCCAAAAGAACAAAGTTTTTTATCACTTCACAGAACTGTACTCCGTCAGATGTTTCTAATGCAGATGACCACGGACGAGGAAAAAGTCCACAAGGAGATGTCAAAAATCCGGAATCATTGCCATCCGAGAAGTCGCTGGCGGCTCCTGAACTATGATCTCCTCTCCACATACGCAGACCAGACTTCTGAAACTCCTGACTGACCAGTGTATAGAATTCCAATGTCGGACCAAGACCAGTACCAACTTCTTCGGTATATTCAACTTCAATAACCACTTTTTTATGAGCATACATATCCATCATCTTGGCGGCCGAGTCAAGAATCTGGTCCCGACAAACCAAAAACTTCTTACGTGGCAAACCACTAACACTGGATCGCCTATCACTTGGAGAACCAGAACTATTATGAGATGATGATCTTTGAACTTGCGGTGTACCAAATGCTTTCAACCGGAAGTACTTGCTTCTTGCCTCAAAACTGAATACGAACGGGCATGAGGCCATTAACTGATTGCACCACAAAGGCATGCCACCGGTGGACACAGCCAAAGAATCCCTCATTTGTTGTTCAAGTTTTTCCGTTAACTTAATGCTCACAAACTCATTCTGCAGGACTGAGTGAACTGTTAGCTTTAAATTATCCAAGTTATCAATTCTTCCTTCAGCAAAAGCAAATATTCTTTCACGAGTCATCAGATGGAATGTCAATCGGTTCATGCGTTCTATGCTTTTAAGCAGAAGCAAAATATCGTAAGTAGGATTTGACGTGTCAATGTCAGAAGCTAAAGGACATGAAAACATGCTGGAGAACCATGTAGCGTACTGTACATATGGCCTGACTTTGTCCAATGCAGAGGAATCTTGAACTGAATTCAGATCTTCTTGAGGTTCGGGAAGTTTCGGTTCTACTGAACTTCTGTATGTTACTGTGTATGTTTGACTCCAAAACTTTGGATCAGCAATGAATTCATTTTCTGCTTTTATTTGTTGTTGGAGAATTGCTTGATACAAAGTCAATGTCCGGTCTAGCAGTTGCCCTTCTAGATAAAACACGAGTTTTGATGAATCATCTTCACTACTACAGGAAGCAGGATTTTCCATCTCCACGTCAGTATCTGGCTCTGAAGGTACAAGCTGTTCTTGTGCTACAGATTCCTATAACCAGCAAACAATAAATATTTAGAAGAATGACCCCAAATCTATGTTGCATAGACACAGGTACGAGATAAGGGACACGACACGGATAAAATCATAGACACGGTATGCTAATAGTACATTAAATAATAATAATTGATAATTTGTAATTTGTAATTGCTATAGATACCTTTCTCAGCCTTTTGGCTAAGATCAAGTGTAGTATCTGTTCTTATCGGTTTAATATCTGTTATAGAAGTGCATAAAAGTTGCATCAAGTTATGCTCGTCAATGTGTTTTAAATGTGTCGAACACGTTCAATCAATTCATTTTTAGAATAGGGGATACATAAGATGCTTAAAAACATTACTAAAGTATTGGAGAACATTTTAGTGTCCAACACGTATCCGAAGAGGGTTTGAGTGTCCCAAGTGTCGGATACATATGGGACAGGGGTATGTTGAGAAGACGAGTCTTTGTGCATCATAGCCACATATCGTTTATAACAACAAAAACGCAACATTTTAGCTTGATTCCATAAGCTGAGGAAAAGCCACGACACCAAAATCACATCATATGAAATCTCATAAAGATAGTAAATCTCAATATAGCCAACATCAAAGAAAGACTGGTTTCGATCTTTCTATTAAGTAAAGACAATATGAAATCATTCAAAGTAAACTCTTTTGGTGAAGAAAATGGGACTTACAACATGATTTCCATCCATAGATGATGTTTCACCAGAATTAATTTGACTTCCAGGTGCAAGCTGTGATGTATTAGCTCCATCTTTCTGCAGAAATTCACGATTGATATATGAGCAACAGGTATCAAGCAAGATATTTCCAAGTAGTAAGCAAAAAAAAAACGAGAAAGAAACGGTGAGAGCAGCCACATCACACAAAACTAACCTCCAACTCAGGTAAAGCAGCAGACACGTTCGAATCCATAGGATCTGGAACTTCACTTTGATTAGGACTGACGTCCATTTGTAGTTGGAGAGGTGGACCCTCAGTATCGCCCTTAGTTTCAGTTTCAGTTTCAGTTTCAGTTTCAGTAGCCGAGCTTGTGCACTCAGTTCTTTTAGATCGAACTCTAGGCCACAGAAACCCTTCTATTGCATCCAGAGAAGAAAAAGGATCAACAGTCAGGACATCTCCAGAATGTTCACACAGACGTGCCTCACCATCTCCTCTCACAAAACAAACTCTCAAACAGGGATGCATTGTGCTACGTCCATTTGGAACAGTAGCAAATGAGTGTTTTCTCTTGGATACAGGGCTTGATATAACAGGAAAGTTCTCCAAAGAAGACAAGGCATTTTGAAGTTTTTGTATTAATACCAACATAGGCAAATCCTTGAAAGCGGGATCTGAAGAAGACAAGAATACCCTTGCCAGCGCCTCAAACCTTCTCTCTACTATGTAGGAGATATCACACACACCATGAAGCTCTACCTTGTCTCTAGAATACTGGCCACTGGATAGGTAACTCACCAATGATTTTACAATTCCACTCTCAATAAATTCAAAAGTGGAAATCGGTTCTCTTCCACTAAGCTTTGACACAATTTGATACAATGTGGAATGACACTTCTCGTCATGATGAGCTGCATCCTCACTAATTGTGTATGTATTCATCAGATCGTCTAATGCAGCAGAATAACTCCTAAGATTTTGAAGAATATCAGTCGTTCCTTCCTCAGAGTCATCCAACTTTGGAGTGAAATAACTTGTTCGTATTTGCTTTGCAAGATTGTGAACGGAGTCCTTTTCAAGCTTGCAAGATCCCACTTCTGAAGCTTTAGGAGACTGACCAGTATTGAAAGCATAGCATAAGCATCTTAGAGCCTCCCTTCCAGCAGACTTTTGGGTCGAGTCAAAAGACACCTCACTGAACATAGGAAACATCAGCCTTGAACATTTTTCGGGAGTTAAAAGTGCATCAATAGCAAAAAGGACACCCTCCTTTATGAAAGAAGTCAAAACAAAATCAGGAAGCTTTTGCAGGATGATCTCAGCAATTTGCAAGGCCAACATGAGCACATGGTGATCCTTTCGAGTAAACACTCCGGCCAAAAAGCTGCCACAATGCCCCAAAATTGTCAGTGCTAAGAAAATATGTTAATATTTGTAATGATAAATACAAGAAGATATGAATCACCTTGAAATGTTGGCATTCTCAAGCAATTCAAGAAGCATGTCAGGTTGGCTCAAATTAACTAGCTTGTTGACAACAGATAAGCAACCATAGCAAACATATAGATTTGCACCAGAATTAACAACCTGTAAGAGGGTCGAAGACCAGATTAACAAACCTGTAATGAGAGATTAAAAGAGCATGAATTTCCATATTAGAAACCAACCTGGATCAATGTGGGAAGTATATCCATCCCAAATCTTTGCAGAAGATCGGGATGGTTAAACAAAAATGATCCCTTGTCCATCATTGGTTGAACATTTAGATCTCTTGCTGATGCAGGAAGAAGCTCATTTAGCAACTTCAAAACCTCATGTACCTGGAAATATAGTTATGATGAGCAATTCTTTTTCCCAATAATTTAAAACCCATTAAAGTACACTTCAGCCACATTAAGTATATCAGTCCGGAATGAATCAAACTGCATTCACATAAAAATTAGTTCCTCCAGAATTCTATAGAAATCTCCATAGGATAAAAACTACAGAACTCCCATTAGATCTTTAAATCTAATACCTCCATCTACTATAAGGCCCACAGGTTTTGTAAACAGTATACCGACCTGACTACCGAGCAGCTTAGGCAATAAGTCATCCACATTATAAATAAAAAATGGCGTCAAAGACTTATCGAGTTCAATGGCAATAGGTTTCTGTCTTACAAGGCTACAACCACCACCCCACATCTGTCCCTTTATAGCATTTCTTCAATACCGAATTTGTATATCTCTATATCATTAATGATTTCCATTCTTCCTCTTATTAACCATATAACAAAACAAAATTCCCACCAAAGCTATTTTTCTACCATTCCGGAAAGTTCCAGAAGCTACCTTTTCCAAGCTATTTTTCTACTTTTGTTTGGGTGAAAACGTTTAAACTACAGAGCAAAGTTCTTAACCAGTAGGGAAGGGAACTTAAAAAGCTATTTCATGCCTAAATAAGTTGAAGATATTGACAAGATGAGTTTTCACCTGGGTTTATACAAAAATGGCATACAGCAAAATTCTGAACTAAATAATATGAAATATGGAATCAATACCTGACTGCAATGTCCATCTGCCACATGAAGAGAGGATATACCATGTGAGATGTCTTGAGTAGATAATATATCCTTCAATATGGTGCTTATGTTAAGCTCATAAAGAGTACTGAATGCTATAACAGAACCAGACGCAAGTTTGACAAGTAGCCCAATCAGACTCTGCCGGTCAATATGGAAAAGTTAGGTCATCATTTACAAGAGGTAAAATTCAGAAGAAAGGTGAGAACAAGAAAAGATTGCATACATTGTAAATTGGTTGGGATAGAGTAGTTCTGCTATTCAAATTTATGAGATGTGTGGCTTGATTTATCAGCCCATGCTTACATATTTCATCCAGCATCTCGGAAGACTGACTGACTCGCTCCACAATTTTAATCAAGCAACTAGCTACATTTTCAACAATCTGAGAAATTAAAATAAAATGATAAATGAGTTGGAATTTTGATCAAAGATTTAAAATCAGGAGTTATTCTATAAAGCAAACTCAAAATGAATCATACTTGTCGATCCTCGTACTGTAGAAGATTGCATAATATGGGAACTGCCTCCATGATAGATGGACATTCAGAAGGAAGTTTCTTACATATGTTCACCACAGTTGAAAGTGCAACTCTCTGAAGAAAAAAAAAACTTTAAGCTTCAAATGTAAAATACAAAAATTATATTATAAAATATAAACTTGCATCAAACAAATAAGAATCCATTATATTATTGACTGATTATCACAGTAACTATGTATCCAACACCCACTTACCTGAATACTTGTAGCGAAGAAGTCAATATAATTCAGTACAGCCATAATTGCCCCAGCTTGCAAGCATGCAAGAGGTTGATCCCGAGAAATTTTCTCCATTGCTTGTAAGCACTATATCAAACACAATAGCATCCCATGTGAAATTGTCCAATAAAATAAAGCCATCTAAGTCTATATAAATCAAAAATATCATTTATTACCTGTTCAGCTACATCCAAGTACTCAATAGCCATTAATCTTTGACAAAGAGCAGGAACTGCATCATGCCGAACAAGGATGCTCGATGATCGAGGAGAAACATCACATAAATAGGTGATAGCCCTTATTGCCAATAGCATTATATCCGGGTTACTCTCATGCTGGGCAAATTTCACAAGAAGCGGAGATAATGAATCAGCCGTCATGCTTGAGAATGAACTCTCAGTGCTAAATGACAACACTTCACATAGCTCAGTAAGACTAGCTAATTGCCCAGAGGGATCATTGTCTTCAACCAAATTTGACAAAATGCTTTTGAACTTCCCATGAGAGCTGGATGACTGTCTCTCCTGATATTCTCGGAGATTCTCTTCATCATCTGAATCACACGAGCCATATGCGGAATCCTTCTCGTTTTCTCCATCTGACCTGCTTGAGGCTGAGGCAGATGACGAAGTATCCATATCACCATTGTGGTTCTCCTCAGGTGCTGAGGGTACAGAATTCACTTGGGTCTGAATAGATGAGTTTTGGGTTTCATCAGGTACTGAGTTTGTCAAATTGACTTGGGTTTCAATTGATGAGTTCTGGGTTTCGGGGATTGAGTCTGCAGAGTTCATTTGGGTTTGAACC
Source organism: Pelargonium nanum (assembly GCA_036897485.1). Taxonomy (NCBI): domain Eukaryota; kingdom Viridiplantae; phylum Streptophyta; class Magnoliopsida; order Geraniales; family Geraniaceae; genus Pelargonium; species Pelargonium nanum. The sequence continues at coordinate 32,646 of JAYMTF010000266.1, forward strand.
AGTGAGTTTTGGGTTTCAGGGGTGGTATTATCGGACGAATTCATATTGGTTGGAATTGACGTGTTTGAGGTACTTGTTCTGAAATCTAATGAACTGCAAGCACGTTTATCGGCTGGCAACTCATCTACTGAATCAGCTCTCTTTTGACCCCGATTTTCCATTTACGGTTCAGAATCCAACACCTTCTTAGCAATACAGCAACAGAAAATCATTCCTGTATGATCCAAGCCTCACATTAGACATTTTTTTCACTCTTATGAAAAAACAATTAAATGTAGCAAAAAAGGAACAAACACCAGAAACTTTAGCTCAGAAACAAGCCTCAAATTCTAAATTTTCGACACAAACACACAGAAACAAACAATTGTTGAAAATTTACCAAAACAAATCCACAAACTCATTGTCTTGTCAATGGATTCCAGAACTAAAACAGCCAACAGAACACAAATGTATATATACATAAATATCTTCAATATTTTGCATCATATATCCCAGACTCTCCAGTAGAGAACTAAGCTTAATATTAAAAATTAAAAAAAAAATTAAAAAACTCATGAGCTCAGGTTTATTCCAACATTAACTGATTAACCAATTAATCATCGGAAAAAACAAACACACAAAAAAAAATCACTTTATTATGAATAACAATGACCTATACTCATTGCTTTTTTCATGGATTCCAAAACTAAAACAGCCAACAGGACACAAATGCGCACACACACACACATATAAATATATATTTTGTATTTTGTATCATATATCTCAGAATCTCCAGTAGAGAACTAAGCTTAACATTAACAAAATTAACAAAAAAAAAATATCATGAGCTCAGGTTTGTTTCAGCATTAACTGATTAACCAATCCACCGTTCAGAAGAAGAAAAAAAAATCACTTCAATTTGAATAGCAATCACCTATACATATAGGTACAAATTCACACAAATTTCCAGGTAAATTGAAGTGATCAGAAATCAGTAGAAAAATCAAAATTAAAAACAAAAAAACGAAAGAAAAAAACAAAGAATCGTGAGTTGAACGAATCCAGCGAGAAAGCTAGATGATCAGTTGGGGAATTTGGTAGAGGTTTCGGTACCTAAAAAGTGCTGCAGTTGCTGTTAATCGGTCTTCGAGAGAATCGAAGAACGTTCAAAGAGTAAAAATCTAGGGTTTTTCTGGTTCTTCCCTCTGAATCTGCCGATCCTTTCTCGGAGACTAAATTAAGGTCTGTGTGTGTGATGATATAAATATATGATGCGTGAGTTTATGGGTTTTTTTGTTTATGGCTTGTTTGGCACAGAAAGATATATACACTTATGTTGGAGTCCTAATCTTAATTAATCTTAATTTATTTTCCATAATTAAATGGTTTTACTAATTGTATTTGGAAAATACTATTTAGATCAACTTTTGTAGTTCAAGTGGGAAATTAATATTAAATAAATAAAAATTCAGAAAAAACAAGTTTTTTTTGGTAAACATTGTGAGGTTTCCGAGCGGGCCCGCACACTAGCGGTTGACACCTTTAAGGTGTTTTACCACACCCAGACTAATACTCATTCGAGCGGGTAGGACCACAAGGGCAGCAAATCTCTCCCTACCAAGTTTTAAGGCAGCTGCATTCCCTGATACTCGAACTCGAGACCTCAGGTTAAGCTGGAACAACCTCGTACCAGTTGACCCACGCGCTTGCTGGTGAAAAACAAGTGTAATCAAATAATAACCCAATGTTTATGATATTAGTATTGTTCATGAAATTTTATGTGTTGGTTTGTCGTGTATGGTTTGACAAATTGAGTTTCGATTTGGGTTTTGATAGAAAATGTTTGACTTGACTTCAAAGGATTTGGGTTGTGTTACGAGCTTTTGAAAAAAAAAATTAGTTTTATGTATGAGATATATAGGGTTGGCGATTTTACCGGCCTGAACAAACTACAAACTGATTGAAATTTACATGCAACTTGAACCTTCAATTAGCTCTACTGAATTTTGTTATTTTATAAATAAGGCTTATATTTCATATTTGTTCCTTTAATATCTTGAATTTGTGTATTATTTAATAAAATTTTAAGTTTTGCTCCTCCTGAAAACTTGAATTTTGGCTAAGTGAGCTATAAATTTTTACTTTTGCAAATTGTCCACACAAGATGACAACTTTAAATTCATCCTTGATCATTAAATAATTTATTAAAGGACAACTTGACATGATATTTTGTTTTTTTCTAAACCATTTGATGAATATATTCATGTGGAGGACATTAAATCAAAGAAGTGAAAGTAGGATTGGCATTTCAAGTTCATCTGGATTTCAAGTTGAAAACGGTCTAATTCAATTCAAATTGAGTTTGTACGGAAAACAAATTTTAGATACAAAATGTGTAGGTTCATCTTGAGTTGTCTGAGCCATCCACATTTGCACGGAAAACTATACCCCAAAAATAGTTGAGTATATTTGAAGTGACTCGTACCCCTAAAACAAGCCAAGTTTTAGGCGCTCAAGTTTGTAGAATTTTTTTCAAGATATGAGTTGTAAAATCTTAATCCTAAATTCGACCGAAAGGATCATGGGTGTTAGATTAGACTTTTAAAACGGATAAAATAGGTGAAACTTGCGAGTTTATCCAACCAACAATTAATTAAATCTATATTTTATACAAACTGAACACACAAAAATGTGGATTAAATTTCGAAATCTCAAATTTGAGTCCAAATTGTACTCTAACCGATTTATATTGGTTGAGATTCTGATTTCTCACTAATAAAATAGCAATACTAATTATAATTCGATTTTACCATTCTTTACAAATAGTGTGCTGTGCAGACGAGGTCCATGGCGGGTGATGCGGACGCAAGAGTTATGGCGGTTGGTTTGTTGAGATTGAAAATCAGTGACGGTGGGTGGGCCAGTGTGGGACCCAGTAGTGGGAGGAGAAATCTTCGTGTAGAGGAACCGAGTCATCTTGAGATCGTGACCGTTGGATTTTACAAGTATTTAAGAAATCGAGGGTCTGGATTCTGGAAGGATCTGCATTTTTTTTATATGGTGGTTTCTTGTGGAAATGGGCAAGATAGTAATTTCATTATTTTGGAGTAATTTAGCATTTATTTTATTTTCAAAAATGGAATATAGGAGTATTAGATTAGATGTAGGAATCTATTTCTTTTTCAAATGGTATATTGAAATTTTTGTTACGAAATTTAGTGTGAGGTTGCAATTTAAAATTCTAGTTTTATTGATTTTTTTCCGTCCCTCTAAGCAGATAGGTCGTGACGAATTATCGTTCGACATTATATAAACGACTGGAACAATCACTTCAACGATTATAGTTTCATAATTGCGTAGAAGTCTTAAAAAGATACTCATCGTAGTCACGATGAACAAATATTATGAGACACGTAATAAAACTGAACCATTGGTGACAAAATTTAGCAACAAGACTAATATCGATGGAATCAGGTTTGTCGTTGATCATTGATGAAGACATTTGTTTTGTCTTGTGAAAATTTGTGATGATTTTTTATGCTACTGATAAGTTTTGAATAAGTGACAGAATTTTCGTTGAAAATTACGTTATTTTATCAATGATCACTAATAATAGTTTGTCGCTTCATTTCACCTATGCGTTTTGACCTTTCGGAAATAACAATAATCGATGGAGTTCCATGCTTTACCGATAGAATTTTTTCTTAATGACTGTATGTATTTTGTAGCTGTGCTTAATTTTGTGTGGAAAGGACTATCGTTAAACATTAAAAGTATTTATTTCTCTCAAAAGTCCTAATAAAGTATAACTTTTCATATATAAATGTTTGAAACTGATATCTCTTGCTTAAATAATTAAAGTACAAAGTCAATTTAATTTATGGGTTGAGTTCATTGCTTTATTATGTACTTATAAAAAGTATGAGTATTGTTACATTCTTCATGGTGAAGTAATTTAGAAGATCATTTGATACTTTTGCTTTTGCTTAGACTCAAAAGTGTAAAATATCACCAAAATAGTGGTTTTTCTTAGTGGACTAAAACACAATTGACAATTTAGACCCATCACGTGACAATTTGACAATTTATACATACACACGTGTGTGTTGCGAGCTACCAATTTGAACCTGAATATGTAGACTCCCAAAATCCGATATGATCCGTCCCGACTAGGCCAATTTTTGGATTTGATCAAATTTAGACTTAAAGACACGGATCATATTGGACAAATCCGCGCATTTTACAACAAAATCCGATCCAATCCCCTTTTGGATCGGATTTGGATTAGTGCGTATCAATTTGAACCCCAAAAATCCATCCCGAAACCAAATCGCAATAGATTCGACTCTTAGACACAGTAAAATCTCTCTTAAAAATAATTTCACGGGATGTAGGAACTCGAACTCAAGACCTCTTGCTTGCATAAGCGACTAGAGTCTCTTCCACTTACCCCCAAAAAATGCATTAAAGTTTAAAAACAAAGTACAGAAAAATCCATCATATTCTTGGACACTATAGAGTCACTTGTAAATGAAACTCACCACATAAATTAAACAAATCCAGAAGCAATAAGAAATCTGCTGAAATCTGCTAAGGGAGTGTCATATGTTAATGTCCACTCCCGTGCTATAAATCATGGGAACGAAACAAGAACACTCCCGTGATTTACAATGGCTACTTTAAATCACATAGCAATATACACATACCTTACCATAAGCAACTCAACACGACAACAGTGCCAAAACCGCCGCAAAATGGCGGTCTTCGCATCGGACAATGTTTGGATACAAGATTTGTTACAACCCTAATGGAGGAATTTGCTGAAGAGATAACGACGAGACCTACTCCGAGCCATGCATAGGAACCATCATATGCTGAGCCTGTGACTGCAAATTTTCCAAGAGACCAACACCATATAAGAACCATCAAAGAAAGATCGAACTGTATAAACAGACTTGAAAGCAAGAAGCCAAGAACACACATCTTATAACATAACTAATACAGGCTTCAAATTATGTACAACCTTCGTTTCTTAACACGTGTCATTTTAGAAAGCAAAAATTGTTTCAAAATAAGTGTCATTCTATCAAGATAAAAATGCACTTGGATTTCCAATTATACCCCTTTCATATTCCCAAGTACATTAGTACAATATTTATTACTAATAATAGTACTCCATCCATTACAAAATGAGTGTAAGAAAAGTAAGGAGAAGTTAGTGTTTTACATTTCCTCTTGTATCCCTTTGGACATGTCCGGTAACAAACTAAAGAGAGACTAACCAACTTAAAATAGAGATATTATTGATAATTCACACATAGCTTACTAAAAAGGGAAAGAGGACACTCATTGTGGGACAAAAATGCAAGACAAACAAGACACTCATTATGGGACGAAGGGGGTAGTAATTAATGAGTACAAAAACATCCACATAAGGTTAATTAAGTCATTTTACAGGACTTCTTAATTTGTGTGAAAACTCTAAAGCGACACTTATTATGAAACGGGCGTAGAAGTAAAAGTATGACAAATTTATCCATATACACATGTTAAAAATATGAAAGCAACCAAGTTATATGGCAACAACAGATTTAATTTCCAAACTAAAAACCGATTGGTAGCACAAGTAAGACATGTAGGTGAGTCATTACAATATTTATCTAAGTTTCTTACGTTAATTGGATTTAAATATAAACAATATACGAACGGGTAAATAAAATAAGAGCAATGTAATGGGAAGGGAAAAATAAAGAAATCTGTAACAAAAGAGGCCGAGATCATCAAATAAAGCGTATGTAGAGTGCCAGCATAAAAACGTAAACTATAAATGACTCATTCAGCACTAACTTTAAATTGAGAATTGGATGGCCAGGAAGTCAAAGAAAGCTACAAGAGGTGATCATATCAATAGCAGTCACTCTCGTCATGTGTCCAATTAAATTAAGAGAATTTCCTTAAGTATCATAAAGACCGTATAAACTGTTACTCTAAAGTAGAAACTAATAAATATCAAACACATGTAGTTGAGCGTTTCTTTTCGAGATAGACAGATAAATTCCTAAAGTGCTGGAAATGACAATCTTTCACCTCTAGACACGTTAAAACAGACTGTCTTTCTTTATTCACTTTGTTATAATAGACATACCACAAAGTTCTCATCCAGTTAACAAAGAATTATTGCCAAACTAAACCGTTTAACTACAATGCTTTCAGAGTTTTCAGTTCAATCCTACAGTGACACAAAAAGGAAAACAATGCTTGGATAAAAGCTGTGATATCAAATAATAATGTAACGAATAATGTCCCAATTGGGAAAGGGAGTTGACTCGTACTTGCAAAAGCTACCTACCAAATATTTTGTTCAACACATACTAAAAATATTTTGCCTTTTCTAGCAGGAATAGGAAAAGAACATGAAAAAGGAAATCGCAATTCTGTGATGTACTACAAACATAGAAAAGAATGAACAAATAATTGAATGAATAGTACATGAACAACTAAACATGAAATTTACTTCAAACAAAATGTCGTGATTTGAAGTAATAACATACGTTAACTGTATTCATGATGATAAGAAGTAAACATTTAATACTCAGCAAGTGTAAGTAAATTCACCGGCAAGAGAAGGAAAAACGTATCAGGCATAAATGATCAGAGGCTCTTTCCATTACAAAGATGCGGTTACAGGATATATTAACTTTGGTCCACAGTTGATACACAACGCCCCAAAGCTATACATACAGTATTGCTTGACTGATGCATAAAATCTAACAGCGCCCAAATGACAACCCAAATCTTTGTAAAAATATGAGGGCTGAGATTTGTATGGAGAACACCAAAATTGGTCATTAAATGAAATAGTATCACAACATGAGGGGGAAACAGGTAGTTTTACATGTAACAAAAACATGGGTGAGCTAACTTAAACAACAGGCACAAGATTTTTAATGAATCCTAATGAGTTTCGAATACATGTCTGATAAGCATACATGCGTCCAAACCAAAGAATTTCCATAACGCTATCTGCTGCAAACCTACTGTAACATAGACGTGACTAAAATATATGTATAATTCTATGAATATACGCCCGAGAAAGAGACCAGTGCTAACCCCGAAATAACATAATAATGGGTTGTTCTCGTCTTAAAGAACTCGTGCTATAGTTTATCAAACAAGAGTTACATTCATCATTGGCACAAGTATCTTATACTAATCCAAACATCATTCATAAAGAAAACCATATCAATGCATATCCATGCAATATGAGGGAGTACCTGAGAGTTGGTATAGTTAACACCTTGAGAGAAAGAACCTTGATGAGAAAGCTGCAATATTGATTAAGCAAAAAGGCGAAATTGAGATAATAATTTATAAATTTTACTCCACTAAGACTATCTATCTACTGAAAAAAAGTTAGATGAGGAAAACTTTGTACAGTAAGAAAATCATAACCTACCTGGGCATCCTGATTTAGATGAACATCTTTCTTAGATGACCCATCTCCACCCTTTCCTGACCCCTTTGTGTCACCCTGTCAAACACCAAAATATGCAAAAAAATACCATAATTCACAGAAGATATATCCCGGATAGGAAAATGTGACTAAATGGTAACAACCAGGAAATTCACAGTGAAATTTTCAAGAAAAGAATAGCGAGAGAGATATCGACTAACCTCCATCTGTAGTGTTCCGCCCAACCAGAAATTGCCAAACAAAACATAATATGTCATGTTAGTAAAAACATACAGAACAGCAGAGAAACAGCATATTCACATCACAGATTAAATGTCCAAAATGAAACAAACTTTTAGTAGTAAAAATTTAATTTCCTTATGAAACTCCTTTTAGCTGTTTTGAAGACAAAAAACAACAGAAAATTGTATACAAATTTCATCTAATTTCTTCAATTTTCACATCCTCTGTTTCCCAGCAACCAAACAGACAACCAAAAAATTGAACTACGAAAACATTACCTCTCTGTATCTGCTCAGGTAAATCTTGAGTGGCTCAATATAATCCTCAAACCCTAACGTCGCCATAGCCCAGAGTAAATCATCTCCATTAATCGTCTTCCTCTTCTCTCTCTGACACTTGTCGCTTGCCCTACACGACAACCAGTCACCAAAACCACTCCAACTCACAAATTCCAACAACAAACAAGCACAGCAACAAAACAAACAATCAAAACAAAACAAAAAAAAACACATACTCGCTGGTGATGAAACTGATGAACTCGGACACACACTCCTGCACAGTCTCCTTCGCATCCTTCGCAATCTTTCCGTTCGCCGGAAGCGCCTTCTTCATGATCCTGCTAATATTCGCGATCGGCAAGTACCGGTCCTGCTCGCGAACATTCGACCGGGGGCTCTGGTCGCCGCCGCTCTCGACGCTGCCTCCGCCGGGACTCGCCGAGCCGTCAGCCATCGCCGGAACCCTAGAGCAGCACCAGAACCAGAAACGAGCGTCATCAGACTCAAATCAGTCCAAATCAAAGCGAAATCGAAACCAAAACCCTAGGGTGCGTGTAGAGAAGAAGATGGAGGTTAAGGCCGTTACCTGGAGATGACGATGTGTGAGAGCTTGTTTTGTAATTGGCGCGAGAGCTCAGGATTCGATTGGCTTGAGCGATCGGACGCTGGAGAAGAGAAGATGAAGGAGACGATTGAGATGCGAGAGTGGACCTTATCAACACCGTTCGTTTCTGGCTCTGTATGTTATGTAAATGTTGGTCCGTTATATATATACAAAAAAATAAAGGGTTTTTTATTTAATTATTTAATTAATTACGGAATATTATTTTATTTAATTTTCTTTTGTCTGCGTTTTTGTCGTGGATTGTGCTCGTGCAATCCGGCGAGGCCACGTGTCGGTGAGTTTTGGTTTTAGCTGTTTGGGCTAAAACGGTGTCGTTTATTGGTGTTTCAAACTGATTTTAAGCCACTGTTTCTTGACTTTAAGCCACTGTTCACTGTTGTTGGAAATTAGACGTTATGCACATTTTTTTTTTTAAATTGATTTTTTTTAAATGAAATACCAATAATATTAATTCATAATCAAAATGCAAGTTACATCCAGAAATTCTAGAGCAACCTAAC